>PVKV010029345.1:0-23749 GCA_004027835.1 Alouatta palliata | reverse complement strand
ATGACAACTTGAGAAACACCAGACCACAAATTAAGGGGTAGGCAGTTTGTTGCAGTGTGTAATTGAGGGCATCTGTTCAATGAAAAATGACAACTTTTCTAAAACAAGAATTGGAATCTACCCATCTGACAAGGGATAATATCCAGAATCTACAAAGAACTAAAACAAATTTACAAGAAAAAAACAAACAAACCCATTCGAAAGTGGGTGAAGGATATGAACAGACACTTTCCAAAAGAAGACATATATGAAGCCAACAAATATAAGAAAAAAATGCTCATCATCACTGGTCATTAGAAAAATGCAAATCAAAACCACATTGAGATACCACCTCACGCCAGTTAGAATGGCGATCATTAAAAAATCTGGAGACAACAGATGCTGGAGAGGATGTGGAGAAATAGGAACACTTTTACACTGTTGGTGGGAGTGTAAATTACTTCAACCATTGTGGAAGACAGTGTGGCGATTCCTCAAGGACCTAGAAATAGAAATTCCATTTGACCCAGCAATCCCATTACTGGGTATATACTCAAAGTATTATAAATTGTTCTTTTATAAAGACACATGCACACATATGTTCATTGTGGCACTGTTTACAATAGGAAAGACCTGGAACCAACCCAAATGCCCATCGATGATCAACTGGACAGAGACAATGTGACACATATACACCATGGAATACTATGCAGCCGTAAAAAACCATGAGTTCGTGTCCTTTGTAGGGACATGGATGAACCTGGAAACCACCATTCTCAGCAAACTGACAAAAGAACACTGCATGTTCTCACTCATAGGCGGGTGTTGAACAATGAGAACACATGGACACAGGGAGGGGAGCATCACACACTGGGGTCTGTTGAGGGAGTAGGGGAGGGACAGCGGCAGGTAGGGAGTTGGGGAGGCATAACAAGGGGAGAAATGCCAGATACAGGTGATGGAGGTGGAGGCAGCAAACCACATTGCCATATATGTACCTATGCAACAATCTCACATGTTCTTCACATGTACCCCAGAACGTAAAGTGCAATAAAATATATATTAATAAAAAAAGAACTGTAACCACTGGTTAGCTAGACTTTCTTGGTATTGAAAGTGAAGAATAATAAGTCTCTTTCTCTGATCTTTTCTTAAATTCTGACATTTAAGATTTCAGAAAATTTAAGACAAAATTTAAGAAAAGATCATCCACATTTGTGGATGAGTGTAGTTACAACCTGTAGTTATTTAGAAAAGCTTTAGCAAGATTCAAATATTCTCCTTCTTCTTTTACAAAATAATCCGATTAATAATGGAAGCTTCTGCTTTGCTTTGTTTCTGGAGTAGGATAGCCATAATTTCCTGTTGCAGGACTGGTGCCTCTAATTGATTCCAAAGGCCATTTGACAGTGTTGCCCTAAAGCCATCCTGGCAGATGTTCACCAGCATTCCAAGAGTGAGGAGCTGGGTCTGTCTGTGTGGGCCATGCTCATGCTATTTGTTAGCAACTGATTGGCAAATTTTTGCTTCAAAATAAGTTAAGGGAATGTCTCCTAAACATTGGTGTTCAGATAAGCCTCACAAAATGAATAGGAGTTTTATTCTTGAAAATGACAGTAAATATGAAATTTTTAATGCAAATAATTGAAAATATGATAATTACAGAAAAATAAAATATTGTTATAATGTCTGTCACAGGCTATATATATTATGAATAAGTTAACTCATATATGAGTAATGTATATATGTATTTAATATATATATAATATATATATACAGCAACACTATAGTTGAAGTGAAAATGTTCCAGTTATTTATAAGAGCAAATGAGATACAGAATTTAATATGCAGTATTTTTTAATTTACAAATTATAATGTAATTTTATGTTCTGAAAATAAAACATGGATATTATAGATAATTTGAAGATTGACAAATTAAAAATTAACTTGCATTGTCTTAGAATTAAAGTTCATTAATATGTTGTAATATTTTTAGCCAGCTATTATTTTTCAAATTATAAAGTATTTATTATTTAATTAAGATAAAAGTTCATGTACATGTTTATTGCATTGTAAATTTCATCTTGTGCTTTTAACATTTTTTCCATGTCACTAAATAGTCTTAAATAAAACACACTGATTGCCAATTAAAAAAAAAAGAATTAGTAGTCTATGTAAGAATGCATTTGATGCAGCAAAACACAGCACAATGAAGAAACAAAAAATTTCTGTCTCATGCAACTTGACTATATATATTTTTTCTAATACAGAGTCTGGCATTTAAATTTTGACTTTTGCATTTGATTGATTCTATCTGTTAGCAGTTTGCAGATTTTATGTTTCTATATAACTCAATATAGCACCTGATTCTTTTTCTCAGTATTTCTCTAACAAACCAAGGAAAAATCTGTATCTTTTAAATAGGAACACTCTTAATAGATAAAGTGTCCTAAAACAAAATCTCACATGGCTTTTATGATGCAGTTTAGAATTAAGAGAGAAATTTAAATTTGGCACGCACATTGGCTTGACACCACAGTCCTATAAAATTGCCAGCTTTACTAGTCTTAAAACTAAAGAGATAAGTAAGACTAATATTCTGAGACCATTAATCTTTTCTGTTGAATTGTTTACCTGGGAGATGGATGAGTACATAGATCTTGTACCAGCAGCTTTATCTAAACTGTTTCTGTGTCACCTTGATATTTCAACACCTAACATTAATATTAGCTGGAAGAGACAATCCATAGAAGACCTCAAACTGCCAGGGTTGATTTTAAGCCTTGTAGTGGTTGATAATTTGTTGAATTACGAATCAGAAGCATATTCTTTTAGGCATTTTTCTATCCAACTTTACAAAATGAGATGTGACATTGGCATTCTTCTGTTTACTACCTATATTAGAGTTGATGTCAGAACTAAAACCATAGGTTATGATGTATTTATTTCCTAATTAATATTTTTACCTTACTGCCTATATTAGAGTTGGTGTCAGAATTAAAACCATAGCTTATGATGTTTTTATTTCCTAATTAATATTTTTCCACAGGAAAAAAAGAGTTAAACATTATTCATTAAATACTTCTTGATCTAATAGATAAGTTGGCCAGGTGTGATACTTCATACCTGTATCCTAGCACATTGGGAGACTGAGACAGGCAGATCTTTGAGGCCAGGAGTTCAAGACAAGCCTGGCAAACATAGTGAAACCTCGTCTCTACTAAAAATATAAAAGTTAGCTGGACATAGTGGTACATGCCTGTAATCCCAGCTACTCGGGAGGCTGAGGCAGGAGAATTGCTTGAACCCGAAAGGCAGAAGTTGCAGTGTGTGGAGATCATGCAACTGTACTCCAGCCGGAGTGACAGCATGAGACTCTGTCTCAAAAATGATAATAATTATTAATAATAATGTAGAAGTTGACAAACATTTTTGGAAGGGCAAGATAATAAAAATGGCAAGATAGGAGATGGATCACACACAGCTTTGTGGGTAAGAATTTTGTTTAATTCTTGTTGTAATTCAAGCTTCTCCAACCTGTGGCCTGTGGGCTACATGTGGCCCAGGACAGCTTTGAATGTGGCCCAACACAAATCTGTAAACTTTCTTGAGATATTATGAGATTTTTTTCACAATTTGTTTCTTTTTTAGTTCATCAGTTATTGTTACTGTTTGTGAATTTTATGGGTGGCCAAAGACAATTTTTCCACTCTGGCCCAGGGAAGCCAAAAGATTGGACCCCCCTGATAATTGAAAGCCATAATATGTTTGAAGTAGAGGAATTAATATGGTCTGATTTAAGCTTTAATAGATTGTGTCCGCTGCCTTGAAGAGACACCAATACAGAAAACAGTGTGAAAACTATTGCAGTTGTCTACAAGAGTAATAATGGAGCTTGAGATAGGGTGTTGCTAGTGACAGTGGCAAAAGGGAACAAATTTGGATACATGTTAGAGATAGACTCAATAGGATTTTCTGATGAATGAAAGAGAGTTGGATGGAAATAAAAGAATCACAGATAACTACAAGATTTGGTTTTACTCTCTGAGTGTTTGCTCATGCCTGTATTGACATGAGACCTAAAAAGAAACAGATTTTTGGGGGGTGGGGGTTGTTTAACAAAGGTTCTGTTTTGATCTAGCTATATTTGAAACATCAGTTAGATATTCACATGTAGACGTCAAGTATGCAATGGAATATACATGCCTGCAGTTCCAGAAAAAATATATGGGCTCTAAATACGGATTTGAGATTCATGTGTGTATTAATTACATTAGAAGCAATGGAATAGGATGAGGTTATCTGCAAAGAATATTTCAATGACAAAGAAAAGAACATACATATTAGAGTCATAAGATACTCAAACATTTCAAAGCTTGAACAGAACAGTATGAGCCAGTGTATATGATTAAGAAGAGATGGCTTTTGAAGTAGGAGAAAACACAAGAACTTGGAGTCTCAGACTTCTGTTGCAAGAAAGAGAAAATGGTCTGTTAGCTCAAATGTTACTTAGATGTCAAATAAGAGAAGAACCTAGAAGTCATAGGTAGATTTGGCTGCATCATCTATTTTGATCTTTACAAGGACATTTTTGTGGAGTTGTGGGAATGGGACCCTTGTTGAAATGGACTGAGGAAAAATGTGAGGTGATAGTTTAGAAACAAGAACTTACATACTTCTATTTTCAGAAGCTTTGTTACAATATGGGAACATAGAGAGATTTGCAAGGTGCAGGGAAGTTTCAGTTTTTGAGACAGCTTCTTGTTCTGTTCCCCAGGCTGGAGCATAGCGGCCAGATCTATTACTCTCTGTAACCGCAAACTCCTTGGCTCAAGTGATCCTCTTTCCACTACTTCCCGAGTAACTAGGATCACAAGTGGCTAAGTTTTGAATGTTTTGTAGAGATGGGGTCTCACTATGTTGCTCAGACTGGTCTCAAACTCCTGGGCTTCAGTGAGCCTCCCCCTTAGGTTCCTCAAAGCACTGGAATTACAGGCATGAGCCACTACACTCAGTCTAGGAAGTTTTCTTCTTTAAAAGAGGCAATACTGACTGGGGTTGGGTAGGGTTGGAGGAGCACTGGGGAATTGTTGGTCAAAAGATACCAAATTTCAGTTAAATAGGAGGAATAAGTTCAAGAGAGCAATTGTACAACATGATAGTACAGTTAATAACAAGGCACTGTATTCTTGAAAATCACTGAAAGTAGACTTTGTTCTTATCATGAAAAAAGTTTGTAAGGTAATGCATATGTTAATTGGCTCAATATAGCTATTCCACAATGTATGCATACTTGAAACATTATCTTGTCTACGATACATATATGCTATTTGTATTTGTCAACTTAAAAAAATAATTAATTATGAACATTAAAAAAGCAATACAGGATTATGATTATACCTTTGGTGATGTGATCCACATAGGGTGGGAGTAATTAGTTATGCATGACACTGAGAAGAGGGATGAGCACAGAAGTCGTTAGTTGAAACAGGAGGAGATCCATAGCATACTGAGAGACTTTGATCACTGACCAGCACACGGTCACATCATTCATACGAAGACCAGGGAAGGCAGTGAGCATGTGTACGGCTGAGGATGGACAACTGACTTGTTAGTGGAAAAATAGAAGAAATGCCCTCTTCATATGCATTTGATATAAAGTCATGAGTTTTAGGGCTGGGAAGCAAGGAGAAATGGAGATAGAATATGGAAAATAATTTAAACAGCCAAATGTGAGTCTACTGGAGGGCTGTGCTAAAATTTCTAGGCATCCTTGAGTGTCCCTTTGAAATTTCGAGTGAGGGTAAATTGAGGCCAAGAAGCATGGAAACATTCAATTGGTATAAAGATATGTATTAAATGGAAACTCATGTTAAATTAGGTTGTGATTTTTCAGTTGCCACAGAGGCAGTAAGATTTAAGTGAAGATATTTACAAAATTAGGCAAACAATTTATCAACTGAAGTTATAATTATTGGAAAAATAATAGAGAAACACTAGCTCATGTAATTTTAAGATTTACTTCTTAAGACCAAAGGGACAAATTTAATGTTATTGCCATGTTTTGACATTTTATTAATCTTGCCTTTAAATCCAATGATTTCCCTGTCTCATAAATGTATAAAACCTGATTTAAAGCTATCCTTTGCTTCAAGTAGTTAGAAATGAATCTGGAGTACTGTTTAAGGGCTAGAGTAATGGAGCCAAACAGTCATGGATTTGAATTGTGGTACCAGCTATTATTTATATTCTCTTGGACAAATTTATATCTTTTATGATCTACCAGACTGCATAATAATTGAATCATATCATACATATAATATCCTAAATCAACATCTGGCATATAATAGATCTCCATAAATATCAACAATTTGCTAGTGTCACTGTCATTGTTGCTACCATCCATGGACATGGCTTTCTTCCGAGGACCCTTAAATTGACCTTAGGAGGAGCCCTAGCTGCTGTTTCCCATTTGATATCCCCTTTCATCAGGAAGTAGCCAGAAGGAGTCGTCACCAAAAACCGCCTAACAGCAGTTAGGATGACATGTCGACAGGGGCTGTGTTATAGGAGTTATTAACAAATCACTTTAGGCAGATAGAGAGGAAAAGGGGTCGTTGGGAAGTTTTTGTTTCTTTTAAAACAGCTCCAGAAACGTGTGTTGTCTAGCAGGAAAGCCCTGGCTCTTAGAGCCAGGCAGCAAGCTTTGGTATCCAAATGCTGGCCATTAGAACCTGGTTCCACCCAAGCACGGTGACTCCCGCCCTCTTCTTGCTTTTGCCCCCATATATGCCTGGCAATATGGCCGCCCCCATATATCCACCCCCCCATCATGGCACCCTGTATTTACATATTAAAAAGCTAGGGTGAGAGGGCCAGTATTTTTGGGGAGCTACCTGAGTGACATGACTGGTCAAACCAATCCCTTCAACCATATGCAAATCAGACAGCACCTCTGCAGCCATATGCAAATCAGACACCTTCTCTCTGTTCCAAACCTGGTCTCAGTCCCTGCGCCCGGTAGCTGTCTTCTTCCTTCCTTCTTTCTTGCCTGTTAAACTCTCTGCTCCTTAAAACCAAAATAATAGTAATAATTAGGTAAATCAAGTTATCAGAATATCTTTAGTCCCAATTCGGCATGCTGCCCTTATCTGAAACCTCATAGAAAAATGGGGACTATCAGTTGTGTATTACATGAGATTCCCCTTTTATACCTGTAAAACTGTCCATACATATCAAGATAAAATCTGTCTTCGTGAATTTCCTACATGTTCCCCATTCTTTTTTTATTCCTCAGTCCAGAATTTCTCCCAGTGAAATCACTGAAAAATTTTACCAATTATTGCAGAAATGACAAATCTCTTAGCCTATATTTAATTCTTACAGTGCTTGAATTACCTACAAGATGTGTGTATGACACCTTTTTACTCTTGAAACTGCTGGCCTCCTTGTTTTTACAGGATTCTGTTCCCTTTCTTCCACTTTCTACCCTATCTCATTTGCTAACTGTTCCTCCCATCACCAACTCACATACTGGTGTTTCGGATTCCTAGTATTTACTCTTTTTTTTTTTTTCGTCTTTCCACAGTGCTCCTCAACCTTTGGTGTAAATATTAGCTTCTATGAAATTTTTTAAATGTCTTGATTGATCTCTGTTTAGAAAGCCTTTTATTCAATAGCTTTTAGATGGGGCTCGAAAAAGTATAGTCCCTAAAACAGAGAAACCTAAAGCAGAGAAAATGATTCTGGCATGTAACTCAAGATGAGGACCGCTGTCTACACATTCTCCATGGGCTGTCTCACTCAATCCCAGCTTGTTATCAGTTCTGAAAGTCACACGTTTAATAGCTCATAATTATAAAATAGAGAATTTACATATCTGACTCAATTCATAGCCTCTATATAATCTTCTTTACATGGAAGATTTTTAAAAAATAGTTAAAACATAGTAAGTACTTGGTGAAATTTGGTGCATAAGAAAAGGAACAAATGATCCCCCTGCAATAGTAAAAAAAATCTTTTTTTTTTTTAATTTTTGAGGCTGATAGTAAACTGGCATTATGGCATTATCATTGACAACTTAACTGACAACTTAATTTGAAATTATCAAATGGGAAAAGAAACATAAGACAGTATAGAAAATGTTCTTCAATGTCACAATGTAGGCTTACTGTTACCTACTTCTGAAAACCTTGAAATGTAAGTTTCTTACTTAGAATCTGTGTTTTTAAAATTGACTGCAAGATTATTAAACCAGTAAAATATTATTTCATGCTATTGTGTTTACCAAATTGCAAATAACCAGTTTCTTTGTGAAACTAAAGGAATGTCAAAGTGCTGCTGTATGTCACAAACTCTGGCGCCAATTCTCAAGATGTTTAACTTTAAAATGTACCCTTAGTAAGCAAAAGAAGATGAAAAACTTGGCAGAAAGTTAAGCTGCCCACAGATGCAGACTATCACTTTCTAAAAGCCTCTAGTAGCATAGATTCTTCTTTCACTTCAGTGTGACACAGTCTGTCTTTGTTATTTAGTGAATCTATAGCTTGCATATCTGCATTGAATTCTATTTAAAAGACAAAATATTATAAATGATTTTGCCTATTCATCATAATCACAGTCAGGATGGCTTCTATTTTTTTAAAAATGTTTTACTTACTACAATGCAGCTTTATTATTTGAATTAGGCATTTAATTGAATTGTATATATTTTGCAAAGACAACTGTTTGTTAGAACTATCACAAACTATGCTTTAGACATTAGAAAGCACACGTGTTACGAGATTTTAAAGAATTTCTTTTGTTTGCCAGCCATGTAATTTTGAGCAGCGTTGTCATGAGCATTAGCTGGTATACATAAAATGTACCTAACAGAGTACCTGATGCATAGAACATAACTAATGGAAACATTAATATTACTTGGTTATAGAATGGTGTTATATAGTAGCTTAGTTTTGAATTGGAGTTCCTACTGAATACAATCTAAATGTATAAACCATTTAGATGGTCTTCTGTAGACTATAGATAGAGCAAATTATGAGATAGTTCAATAAATTACAGGTTCAATAAATATTTTAAAACATATTATGTTCAACCCAAGTAATTTGTCTTTCTGTTAACTACAAATTAGTAGTAATTAGTTCCATGTGGATTATCAGTTTTACTTGGTAAATAAACTTAACATATACATTGGCATCCTGTAAAATGAAAATATAGAAATACAGTTAAGAGAAATAAGGTTAAGGTAAATGACCAAGTAACATATGTACATCTTTCTGTTAATCAGCAGATCACCTTCAAAGCAGGTAGGAAGGTAGTAGCATCCTAGAAATTTAGAAATGACTTTTGAACTACACCCCCCATCTTTACCCTACCCTATTGCTAACTGCTATCCAAAATCTGATTTAAGAGTCTTTGAAAAATTAGAATTGTTTTAAGGGGAGTAATTCTACATATGGATAGAGAGAATGCAGATCACTATAAAGTTAAAAATCAAATATAAATCATGGAATATTCTTTTTACTTAACGTAGTTTAAATAAGATTCTGTGTATTTAAACAGAAAGATAATACTTCTAAGCATTACCCAGCTTCTTGATATTTTCATTATTCATACATATATGTTAAATTATTGATTACGTAAAATATTTTAATATGTATGTATAAATTACATGTTTACTGATGAAAAGACAATATTTCTGCTTCTTTTCATCACAAAATATTTTAAATATGGTATGTACTGAATTCATATTACCACTAATAAAAATTATTAGTATTCTGGTTTTTGATCACGTAAATATATTATCTTTTTAGTGATAATAATCATTCCTGGATACAACTCAGTGATCATTTGAGTTAGAAATTGTCATAAATCTTTCACTTACAGCTTTTGCATTTTTATGTAACTTAAATTATTTGCTTTGTTAATTACTTCCAGTTATATTTATATCAGTTAAGTATTGTTTTGTGTGCTTAATGTTTTACTTTTCCAGAATTTATGATTATGAATGGAAACATAATATAGGCTGTATGTATCTGCTATTAGTATGCGTAAAATAAAAATACTTAAAAATGATAGCAATTTAGAAAACCACTATGTATGATCTTTAATATGCTTAGTTTGTCAGTTATATTTGTGTATAATGCTTATTCAAAAAATACCAGTGGTATGCATACAGTTTAAGAATATATTTATTTCAAAGCAAATAATATAATTTTTCTATTAATTAATCTGTAATTTATTTTAAACATGGTTCTCTATCAAAATGAAATTGGAGTTCCCTGGCCTCTCGTGGGACTTGGGACAGGAGTGTGGCTTCTATGAAGATTAAATGTGATTGTTTATCTTCTTCCTGTCTCACTCTCCCTCCTTCCTGCCCTTTCCCTCTCTCTGTCTTTGTCTCTCTTTCTCCCTTTCTTCTATATTTGTAATTGTCTACCTATCTCTAAGCATGGTTTGGCAAACCATACTAGCCTTTTTCAGTACCTGTTCATACCTTTTCCCATTGTATAAAAAGCTCTCCATATTCATTCAGGATAGAGACGGCATTTCCAAAATCTCTTGTAGCTAGTTATGAGCATGTGACTTGTTTCTGGAAAATGAAATGTAAGTAAAAACGTAATTTGTGAACTTTTGGAAAACTATAAATTGTAGTCGATGCTCAAGTTTTATTATTTGGTGCTTATTTCATCTTGTTGCCTGATATGTAAATGTGATAGTGGATTCATTCTAATATTTAGAAATAGTAAATAAAACCATACTTCAGGATTAGTTGGATAATCTAGAAAAGTCTGTATTTATGAAGAATTATAGGACATAATCACACAATCTTTGGATTTTCTACCTTGGAATTTTAACCATGTAGAGAAAAATTTCTTTGTTACATAGGACTCTGTTATGTTGATTTTCTGTTATTTGCTTATAGACACACTAATATTCCAGAGATTAAATTGACACGAGTACTTTCTGTAAAAGAACTATAAAGTAAGCAAAAGACTCTTAAATGAGAACTAAGACTTTTTCTCCTTTCATATAACGCAGAGTTGAGTAGTGAGCTGAATGAACCAGAATGCTATTAAACAAGTTTTGAATTTAGGATTTGGTGTATTGTCTCATTTTATGGCATTGCGTATGCCATTTACCAAGAATTATTTCTGTCATGTTTGAAAACTGGAAAAGGTACAATCAAGAATGACTAGTTTGGAGGTTATTGAAGTTGCTGTTAGGCAGGGACACCAAATAGAACTCAGCCTTAAGGAATGCTGTTTTATGAAGGTGGCCCATTGATATTCAAATATAATTAAAGAAAACTGGGTGACTTGTGAAAATATTTACATTTTGAGGTTCTTAATAAACACTTTTGAAGTTTCTAAAAAGATAAAAGTCAACAGCTTCAATATCTAGTTTTCTGTTTTGTGTGTGTAACCTGTTTACTATCAGTGTTTTACAGCTGTTGTTGTATACACTGAAGATAAAGTTGGCAGGCTAAAGTGAAGCACTTCATAATGAATTCTTTGTCCAGTGATACAGGGCTGATGGTACATTAAATTTTATTGTTGCTGTGACAGATTCTCACACATTTAGTAGTGTAGACAACACAATTTACTGCCTTCCAGGTTGGTACATAAGTGTAGCAGGTCTCACTGGACTAAAATCAAGATGTCAAGGTGTTGGCAGGGCTGCACTCCTTTCCAGAGGGTCTAGGAGAAAATTTTCTGGAGTCTTTTCTGGTTTCAAAAGATACCTATTTTCCTTGGCTTATGGCTTGCTTCCTCCATCTTCAAAATCAACATGAGGAATTCAGTTCTCTCACATGGGATTGCACTGATCTACACGTCTGCCTCCTTTCACACTTTGAATGAGCTTTGTAATTTCACTGGAAATTACCTAAATCATCCAAGATAATCTCAATTCAAGGTCCTCAACTTAATCATATCTGTAGAATCTTGTTGCCATATAAGGTAACACGTATACGGGTTTGTAGTATTAGAACACCAACGTCTTTAGGAGAGTCATTATTCTGCCTGTCACACATGGTTACCAAAGAGATTTATAAAACATTGCATTATGATCTCTACGTTTCTTTCCATGTATGTATATTCTCTGACTCACTAAGTACATATACTGCCGACTCAGGAACCATTATATTTTAGATAATTGTATATTTTTACTGCTCATCTTGAGTGTTATTTTTGTTCTCAGTAAAATATAGTTTTCTTATAAGTTTGTCTAAAAGCTGATTTAACGAGAGAGGGAGGTCTTAAACATTGAGTACTAATTCTAGAAGCAACTAAAAGAATTTTCAGAGAAAAGAGGTGCCCTTGTCTAATAAGAAAGATCATCTGCAAATTTTGGAGGTCGAAGAATTAGAATCTCAATCTACCACATTAACTTTACATTTCATTTTCATTTTTATATTATAGCATTAAATGCACACATACTTGCATAAATATAGCAAGTATGTATATATTTGTAAATATTTATATGTATAGATTAGGGTATTTATACATATGAGTATATCTGTATGTATTTGTCTTATTCAATTCTATTTTAGAATCACCAAATTTGTTATTGAATATTTGAAAATTTGGCAAATTTATACTTCATAATTAGCATTTTTACATATATAGCTTACATGCTAGAGGCATATTTGAGATTGTTGTTATTGGTATAAATACTTGATTTTATTGCTCATTCATACAAAGTAGCTAGAGTTATGTAATGTAAATAATATCAATAAAAAGGGAAACTATTTCATTATTCATATCATAGTTATTAATGCAATACAGTTTGAGAGTAGCTAATAAGGCATTTTTTATGACTTCCATAATTTAATCAAGGAATCAATTTCAAGTCACTGTACTATTAACAAGGATTCTAATTTTAAAGAAAAAATAAGGGCCATATTGCCTCATAAGCCTACGGGTTCAAATGTTCACTTTTGTACACATTTCATACAGATCATATGTTTATTGTCCTTGGGCTCACTATATGATTTCTGACACTCATCTCTACCAAATGTTATAAACAATTTTAAATTGTTTTTGTTATAATCTCAAACTGATTGTGTATGTAATTTATTTTGATGGGAAGAGTAAAAAGGAATGGAAAATTTACACAATGTTTACATTTGGTTCAATATATTTCAAAATATCCTTCTCGGCAGAAGTGAAAAAAACAATCCATTTCTTGAAATTGTACTTACAGCTGTGCATGACCTTTTTTTGTTTTTGCCCCTTTTGATGATCACTCATGTTCATGCAAATCTCTAATTTAATCAAACAAAACCCACCAGTCTTTCCACTGAAACTATTCTTTTTACTTTTCTTTTTTTTTTTTTACAATTCCTCAACAGTCTTAAGTGTTGTATCTAAATATGTACAGGCTTTGGGGTTTTATTTATTTGCATGGAAAATAATCACAACTTCTCTTCAATAATTAATAATTGTTGTAAAATTTTACCACTTCTGTTTTTGGAATTTCACATAATTTGCCTTTAGTATAAGCATGGTTAAATTATCTTAATGTTATTTTTTAGTTCATGTGGTTAGGCATAATCAATTTAGTATATAACATCCTAATAAATTTTAAAACTTAATTTTAATGCAGCATAAACTTTAATTCTTTCCAAACAAGATATAGCTATTTACATAATATATACATACAATTTATTTTTCATGCTTTTAAAAAATAGTCATTAAATGCAAATCATATAATATTACCTATGATTAATTGACTTGTATTGATTTTTTAAAATATATATACAAAAAAGTTGAACTCCCTTCAGTGTTTGAATTAGTAGTCTCTGAAAGATGTTTATTAAAGTATGGGTAATGTATAGGGAGAAAGGGAAAAAGATGTCTTTCAAGAAAAAGAGAGAAAGGAAGAGAGACTCTTTTTCCCAGGATCACATTTAGTTACTTTCCTGTTTTTTAAACCTCCACTTATGTGTACGGAAAGCAGTAAGCATATTATTTTTGTCAGTAGTTGCATTCTTTACTCCTTACATAGCTTCCATGTCTAGATGTTTAAAGAGATGGCTGTAAAGCTCTTATGATGTGGTTTCTCAGGGACACATTGCTTCAAAAGAAAGGTCTGTGTATGTCTAAGCATGCAATGAGCAGATGTGGGAAGTCATTCGATCTGTGAAAGGGGAGATGCAATGGTGGCATGTTTCCTGTGTTTCAGGTGTGGATTCTAATTGCTTAACTAATATCAGTGTAGAGCAATAATAAAGAGTTAAGGGCATTGAGAAAAAGACCTAATAAAGAAATCCAAATATTGTACTTATCTAATCTCATATCTTCTTGAATTTGATCAACATCAATATTCTTTCCTTTTTCTTTTATGGTTTATACTGTTAATTTTAAAAATTACTTAATGTGGTTTCTCTTTATAAAAAACTTAATGATTTTAATTAACATTTTATTTGAAGGTAATTGTGGAATCATATGCAGTTATAAGTACTAGGGAAATATAATTAAAAAGAGTCTTCTCCCAAGTCCATGAAACCTCTCCACAAAGTAAAAGAAATACAATGATTTTAACATTTAATAAGCATTAAGTAAGAATGTGATATGCATTATAAGCAGTCAGCTAAGAAATGCAAAAACAGAGAGAATTCTGAGCCTTTCATAGAGTCAAGCAGATACAACTCATTACATATGTATTTTCAAATAAGCAATAACTAGTCCTCAAGAAAGAGAACTTAGTACTATTTGTCACATGTAATTCAACCTAAATTCACTTGGTAGTTGGGGTGATTATGTTAGCTAATTGGCTTTATTCAGAGTGAAAACAAACTTCCTCATCTCTTGATGATAGGAGGTAGTTACGCAAATTGAAGCAAGGATCTCACCTTGCTAATCTGGAGGTTAGGCTACTACCTTCCCACAGAAACTAGGAGATACAAATGATGTCTCTCTTGAGGTTCATATTTCAGAGAGAAATCTCCCAGGTTCTTGAGAAAGCCAATCCTAGACCATAAAGCTGACAAAAAAGGCCATCTACAATTCAAAAGGATTTATATACATTTCAAAGAGAAGAGAAAGTACTTATAATTACGCATTTTCTAAAGTAAGTGCTTTGAGAAAAAAAGAGTACTTCTGTCTTCCTTTATTATTCACAGAGAGAATTATGCCTCTTATTTTAATTTACATTTGTACTTACATAAGAAATAATACAATGAGATCCTGCGTGCTCTTACCCAGTTTACCCATAGTAATGTTTTATAAAACTGCAGTACATTATCCCAACTTGAATATTAACACTGATAAAGTAAAAAAAAAAAAAAAGCAATGAAAATGTGGATTTGTTGATATTTGTTTTACTTGGGCTTTGCAAGAGAAATAGGAAAGATGCAACTATTGCCTCTTCTTGGAAGTGAAAACTTCATGCTTATGATTTTTAAGCCTTCCGGTTGGTAGTCAACCAATAGAAAATTATTGGTGTCTATGGTTTATTAAAGGCAATATATTCACGTAGCTTTAAATATATAATCAAATAAAATATGAGATATTTGAGTTTTATCTGTGATTTTGATTAGGTCTACCTCTTCTCTCCTTTGTGAAAGCTACATGGGATGGATTATACTGGTATGTTTCATGGACACATATGTAGGTTAAATCAGTACTTGGCAGGTTTTCACTGCATAAATCAGTAAAATTGAAAGAGAAAGATTAGAAGTTACCAATATAGAAGATTTGCCAGTTGTTTATTTTGAAAAGTGAAAACGAAACAAAAATTTTTAACATAAACATTTTCTCTTTTTTTAGAGATGAAATCTTGCTCTGTTGCCCAGGCTGGGGTGTAATGGCACTACCTTGGATCCTTGCAACCTCTGCCTCTGAGTAGCTGGGACTACAGGTGTGTACCACCAAGCTGGCTAATTTTTATTTTGTATTTTTTTTGTAGGGATAAGGTTTCACCATGTTGGTCAGGCTGGTCTCGAATTCCTCAGTGATCTGCCCACCTTGGCCTTCCAGAGTGCTGGGATTATAGGTGTGAGCCACCGTGCCCTGCCGACATTCACTGTTTATTATCATAATAATGTATTTCCAAGTAATGAACATTTAATCACCAAAATGCATGCAGGCTACATATTTAGAATAAATCACTGATACTTATCATATAGGACTGTTAGAAACTTTATGCAGCCAACATTTTTCTTATAAGTGATGCATTTAAAATTTGTAATAAAGAAAAAGCAAGGCATAAAATTTTATGATAGTCTAAGAAGAAAAACTGCCTAAAATTTTATTTTGTGGTCAATCATTGATATAGTAGGTGTCTTGACCCAAGTTTTTAAATATGGTAACCTGTTTCTTGCAGTACAACATAAAGTAGAGCACAACATCCAATGTGTTTATATATTTCTATTTTATGGGCCTTATAAAAGAATTCAATTTTATATAGGTATTTTTTAAAAATTGTAAGTACTACTAATTTACTTGATTATTTGGAATATTCTGGAAAACTAAGAAGATCTAAAGTTCAATGCCCTTTATGCTACCTATGCCACTAGTTGGTGACATTACACCAAGTGTGTAGCTAGTGAAGGTGCTAGACAAGAGGATTCATTGTATAGCAAAATAACAACTTACACATTGGCTGGGAAACACAGAGTTGTGATTGTTCCACATGGATCACCTAAAAATTTAGCTGAATTATTCACAATAGCCACAATATGGAATCAATCCAACTGTCCATCAATGGATAAATGGACTTAAAAATGTTATATATATATATATATATATATATATATGTATTATATACACTATTTGTATATATATTATATGCACTGTGTGTATATATATTATATATACTGTGTGGGTATGTATGTGTATATATATTATATACACTGTGTGTATGTGTGTGTATATATAATATATACACTGCAAAGGTATGCGTGTTTGTGTGTATGTGTATATATATATTATATACACTGTGTGGGTATATATATATATATATACACACTGTGGAATACTGTTCAGCCATAGAAGAGAAGAAAATCCTGACATTTGTGACAACAACATGGATAAATCTGAAGAATTTATGCTAAGTTAAATAAACTGAACACAGAAAGGCAAATACTGTCTGATCTCACTTATATATGGCATCTAAAAATGTCGAAAGTATAGGAGCTAAAGTAGAACAGTGGTTGCCAAGGACTAACACTAGGGAAATGGGAAGATATTGGTTAAGGTTTCAAATGTTGTTTCAAGATAAGTAAGTTCTAGGGATCTAATGTACAACATGGTAACTATAGTTACTACTGTATTTTTTACTTGAAATTTGCTAAGAAAGCAAATTTTCAAGTCCTTACTCCCTATGCTCTCCTCAACACATAAAGGGTAATGTAACCATGGGTGGCAATGGATGTTAATTAATTTTACTGTGGTAATCAGTACACAACTTGTATGTGTAGCAAATCATCACACTGGACACCTTGAATGAATACAAGTTTTAATTGCTACATTAATATTTTATAACTAAAAAGTAATCAACTGAAGATGAAGCACTGAGCTGTAAAGTTGCACCAAAAGTATTGATTCAATGATGTGCAATAGTGAAGTACTGAGTAAATGAAAGCATAGACCTCATTCAAGGTCATTCTAAATGTGAGCTCCTTTCTATCTGGAGAGAAATGGACAAGCAGCAAATGATGTCTGGAGAAGATGTGAAATTGTAGCCACTGAAGGCAATGTATTGCATTCAATTTTTGCTGTGGTAGAACATTTGGCATCCTCGTGGATGAGGAAGTCTATGTTTCAAGGACCAAGGCAATTACACTTTTAAGAAAAGGTAGTAATTACAGCTAGATAAAAATGTGATATTAGTAGATCTTCTGAGAAAATGATGTAAGTAGGAGCTTACAGATGAGGAAGGCAGTAAACTTAGAAAGAGGGTGATAAAAATAAATGCCAGGCAAATGAGTATTTCAGTTATATTTTTAAAATATTAATAATTTTTTAGATTGCTAAATTACTGTGTTTGTTATAGAAGTTTAAGGAAATTTGGAAAATACAGAGAAGAAAAATAGGAAATCATTTATAAATCTCTATCCTAATAATATTTTTTGTAAAAAAAAATTTTCTTTAGGAAAATAATTCCAAATGAACTTGGAGATTTTTGCATTTCTTTCACATAAAAGGCATATGCTGTACAAAGACCCATACAGAAGAGAAAATGAGCTTGATCTAGCTTGGATAGGAAGGAGGTGGTGACATTCAGAGACAGAAATCATGTATATATGTATATGAAGAGACTGTCATATAAGAAACCCTGAAATATTTTAAACATGGTCGCTCACTAATGATCACTGTTAGACATGGCCTTGGGTCACATCAGACATTCAATTGCACAGAATTCTTCTTGAAGATTTGTTCAAAGTTTAACTACACTGCTATGAAAGTGTACATCTAGGAAGCAGATAACAGAATGGTAAACGGTCATTAATTCGAGGGATACAGCCTTATGGATAAAATTGTCTACATTATTGTAGTTATCTTGTGATGCATTTGAAAATTTTTCCAGGTGATTCCCTTTGTTTGCATTGCAACAGAACATGGTAAAATAATTTGGTCATTTATACGTCATTTAAAATATACTTTTTTTTTTTTTTTTGAAACAGAGTCTCGCTCTGTCACCTAGGCTGGAGTGAAGGAGTGTAATCTCTGCTTACTGCAACTTTGCCTCCTGGGTTCAAGCGATACTTCTACCTCAGCTTCTTGGGTAGCTAAGACTACAGGCACGCCACCACGCCTGGCTGATTTTTGTATTTTTAGTAGAGACCGGGTTTCACCATGTTGGCCAGGCTGGTCTTGAATTCCTGACCTTGTGATCCACCTGCCTCAGCCTATGGAAGTGCTGGGATTACAGGCGTGAGCCACCACACCCAGCCAAAATGCATTATACTTTTTAAACGTCCTTAAGCCTTAAGGATATCATGAGGAATTACATTTCCTAGTTAAACACTTTAAACAATATATAGCATCTAGTGGTACACTAACCTTCAACTGAGCCAAAATTAATCACTTGTGATTTTGAACTAAATTCATAGATGTACTGTTAGCAAAATTCTGGAAACACTTGTAATAAATATTATTGTTGACAAGATAGTTTCAAGGACATTAATATAGCAGCATAACTTGATTACTTAATATAATAATGTGATGCTAGTATGCATATGATTTATGATTGCTACAATTTGAACATAAAATTTTTATTTTCTAAAGAACTGTATTATATATTTTCAAAAACTGAATGATGATATTTTTATGTGGCCAAAGAATAATGTTAAATTAAGCCCGTGCCTACTATACAGTCTATATCAATACATAGATATGGAAGATAAGTTTTCTCATTGTTAACCCAAGTATTAAAAACAATGCTGACCCTTTAGCTGTGAACTTTTCTGAGCCAAATATGTGAATAAAAGTGAATATGCAAGAGAAGACAGAGTTATTTAGATCTCCGGTTTTTCTTGGTTTTAAGGAGAAGAGTATAACAAGAAGATTAGCACTGACATTTTCCTCCAAAACAGCATTAATTATTTCAAAGGGTCACCTTGGTGCCAAAGAATGATCAGAAATCACAAATCACACTGTATTTATTGAAATACAGTTCCCAGAATATTACTAATTTCCAGTTTAGTTCAGTAGGATAGTCAACAGTTTGAATTAGGATTAAAAAACAGTCTCCAGGCCCAAAAGATCACTTTTTACATATGAGTTTGCCTGTAAATAAATAAATCAGAATTGTACAAGGTGCAGTGTGGAATTTCCAGTCAGAACAGAGTACAATGAGAACAGACATCAGGCTGATAACAAAATTTATACTAATAGAGATTAATGATCGAGGTTGTGAAATCAAGTTCTGCAGCCTTCAGAACATATTTTCTGACAATTTCAAACCAGTGAGTTATTTATTTCCTTTCTCAAGATTTCTATTCAACTTAAAGTTCATGACACATATTTTTATTTACTATATACTTTCTTAAACAATAGAAATTTTTATATCACAAAATTAATTTTAATCACTCTTGAGAACAGTTGTTTTCAATTTTGTATTTCTCACCATCCATTACCACAAATGTTCAATAGAAATCTCAAGCTTTTAAATTGGTGAATTAATCAAATGATTAATAGATGAGATAAAATAAACCACAGAGTGTTTATAAATTAGTATGAATCAAGAATCATGTTTTTTAAACATTAATTTTTAATATTTATTATTTGTTTCCTAAGCTACCATGAGTCTTCAAAAATTCAATCTGAATCTTTGTTAAATAAATTGTGATTAATGATGAATTTATTAAATTAGATTTTTCACATTTGTTGCAATCGCTAACTACACATTTTGTTTCCTATGTTGTCATACTCATAAAAGCTCATAATTAAATATGTTTGTTATATTACATATACACATATATGTATATACACACATACATATATTCATGAGTAGGCTAGAAATCAGTGATTACTATCCTTAAATTATGTAACAAGAAGAAAAGCCATCTGCAATATATACATATACACAAGACACTAATTAATACTCCCGTCTTTACTGTCACTATAAACACTTGTATTTTTTATTTACCTAGTTTAAAAATTATTTTAAAAATGTAAAAACAGGTTTTATAAAACACCAATCATTAAAAAAAAAATAAATTGCAAAATAGACTCCTCATATAATCAGATAATCCAAATACTTTTAAGCCAAATAAAATTGTATTCATAAAGATGTAAATGGTATTACAGTTTGTGGATAGTGGTAGAAAAGAAAAGACAATTTTGAAATTATCTTTAAATTAAATTTAATATGTTCAATTTGTCTTTCAGAAATATTTTAGATTATCAAAATGACAAATTAACTTCTTAGAGTACACACTTATTTAGTGGTTTAAAAACGTAAATGCAAAATTGCCATAAAATGTAACTGTTTTTTAAAACAAGGAAGAATACTTGTTGAAGAGAAATAGATGTGCAGTCTACTAAAAACAGAGATAATTATGTTATTAAAATTATTTAATGTTTAATAATTTACTTTTTTATTATACTTTTAGTTCTGGGATATAGAAACAAAAGTTATAGACATATATTATTTAATATACAAGATAAAGATGTTACATAGAAAAAAATACTAGAATTCTTTGAAGGGTGAGCATCCAAAAAGATACAGGCCATCCTTTTACATTTAAATACACCATGTTTCAACTTTTTGAAGAGGAGAGGAGACAGGAAAAGATACTGTCATTAGCAATACTATGTGGTATAGAATGCAGATCATGTAGACTTTTGTATGTGGATGTGATAAAACTAAGAATTTTCTAGTATTTTCAAAAACTGTAATATATGTCCCAGAACTTACAGTATAATAATTTACTTTTCTCTTCAGAAAACATTTGTTTTCAAAGATACTTGCATTTTACTTTATTTAATTGAAAGTATTATTTATTTATTTAATGTATTATTTATTTAATTGAAAATATTATTTCAATTAAATAAAATGAATATACGTCCTTTCATTAGCTAAATGAGCTTGGCTTAAAATGTTTATCTCAGAATGTAATATTGGGGTTCAGGGGTTCAGGGTGCCCTCAACTCCCCTGAGAGGACGTTTCTCCAGGTTCTTGGTCTCCTGCCCCCTCAGGAATGAGGGGACCACGGCGCAGTGAGCAGTAAATGCCGGACTCGAAAGTGTTTGTAGAAAGTGATTTATTTAGAGAGAGAAAAAGGAGAAGGATAGAGAAACAGCTAACTCTCACACTGAGTGAGAGGAAGAAAACACGCTCTCACACCTTGTGAGAAGGGTTTCCAGAGGGGGAATACCAGAGAAGGAAAGCTCCTCTCACACTGAGTGAGAGAATTCAGAAAGATGGAATCCAGGAGAGGAAAGCAGCTTCCACAATGAGTGGAAGGGAATAGAGGGAGAGATGGAGTTTAGGAGGGGAAGACAGGCTTCCAAGAGAGAGTGTGGAAGGGGACTCCAGAGAGAAAATCCAGGATAGAGAAAAATAGCTTCCACAAGAGTGTTCCAACATGGAACTCCAAACATGGAGTCCAAAGGGGTGTGGAAGAAGGGGACTTTTAACCTGGTAGGAACCCCCACCTTCTCAAAGACCCCAGGCCAATGAAAGGAATTCCTCAGAACTTCCGCTGGGGTGATTGACTCTTAGTGTCCTCCCTTCCCTGCGATATTTAAAAATAAACCTTTAAATCTCCTGGATGGAGAGAGATGGGAGGGGGGCATGGCGCTGGGAAGTTCCTGCCATTAAAAGTATGCCCCCCTGTGGACCTGGAAAGAGAATACATTCCCTCAAGAAGTAAAGAGGTATTAAAATAATGTAGGTACATTCAGAAAACATACCTTTGCTAAGGTCAACTTTGTGAAGATACTGCATGTCAAAATGTTAAAATCTTGAAAATTTAGCAAAAGTTATATACACGTATTATTTAATATACATAGTGTTTCAAATAAATCCTTAGTCTAAATGAAGTTCAATTTGTACATCAAACTCCTTTTAATTTTATAAAGTGAATTCATAATAGAAATGTCTGTGATATATTAATTTCAGAAATGTATATTTTTGTTATAATAGTGAGTATCACAATAAAGAAAAGAGCAGTGATAAAGAAACTGAGTATTTTTATGAATGTCAATGTGCAAAGTAAAAATGCTTCAAGTCAAGGACAGCAGTAATTGTGTGAATTCTAACACACAGTAATATAAAATGCTCATGTCAAGATATGCAGAAATTACATTTTGAAAAGTCTCAACATGTGCTCAAAATAATATTGTGTGATTCAAGAAGTGATGAATGGAAAACCCTTCTGAATTTCCTGGTACTCTCTTGAGACTTCCAATTCTAAAGATTTAATAAATGCTGAACAAAGTGTGAGGATACCTTTTAAGCTTCATCTATCACTAAAGAACCACAAAGCTATATCCCAAATAATTTAGTAAAATGCCATAGATTTTACTAAATGTATTGAGTTATCAAAAAAAAAAAATCGATCTTGAAGAAAGTCTGATTTTTGGCATTTTGATACTTAAAACAATTTACTATTTTATACTATTGAGCAATTGCTTTAATTGCTTAACACAGTAATTGTATTTTCTAATTAATTGAATCAAAAAAAATTTTACTTATGTTAAACCCCTAAATATTAACTCTAATTTGATTATAACTTTGCAATTATTTATTTTGAGCTCAAAATATGTGTTTAAATAGAAAATATTTTTAAACTATATCATCAAGGGCATATAACAAATTAAAAGTACAGTAAAATTTCATTTCTCACCTACTGGATTGGTGAGAATCCTATATTGTCAAGATGCAATGAAGAATCCTGAGTAATGAAATTTTGAAACATAATTATAAATAACTCACTATATTTCAAATATAAGTTCAAATATAAGTTTTCTAATATTTTCAAAAACTGTGGTTGCTGAAGAGTCTAGACCTTCTTTTTTTTAATATATATACTTTTTATTGCATTTTAGGTTTGGGGGTACATATGAAGAACATAAAAGATTGTTACATAGGTACACACATGGCAGTGTGATTTGCTGCCTTCCTCCCCATCACCTATATCTGGTATTTCTCCCCATGCTATCCCTCCCCAACTCCCCATCCCCCACTGTCCCTCCCCTTTTTCCCCCCAAATGACCCCATTGTGAGATGCTCCCCTCCCTGTGTCCACGTGTTCTCATTGTTCAACACCCGCCTATGAGTGAGAATATGCGGTGTTTGATTTTCTGTTCTTGT
>PVKV010029344.1:0-23749 GCA_004027835.1 Alouatta palliata | reverse complement strand
CCCAGCACTTTGGGAGGCCGAGGCGGGTGGATCACGAGGTCAAGAGATCGAGACCATCCTGGTCAACATGGTGAAACCCCGTCTCTACTAAAAATACAAAAATTAGCTGGGCATGGTGGCACGTGCCTGTGGTCCCAGCTACTCGGGAGGCTGAGGCAGGAGAATTGCTTGAACCCAGGAGGTGGAGGTTGCGGTGAGCTGAGATCACGCCATTGCACTCCAGCCTGGGTAACAAGAGCGAAACTCCGTCTCAAAAAAAAAAAAAAATTCTACATAGGCTGGGCGTGGTGCCTCACACCTATAATCCCAGCACTTTGGGAGGCCGAGGCAGGCAGATCGGCTGAGCTCAGGAGTTCCAGACAAGCCTTGCTGACATGGTGAAACCCATCTGTACTAAAAATACAAAAATTGGCCGGGCCTGATGGCAGGCACCTGTAGTCTCAGCTATTGCGGAGGCTGAGGCAGGAGAATCACCTGAAGCCAAGAGTCGGAGGGTGCGGTGACACAAGATCACGCCATTGCACTCCAGGCCAGGTGACCAGACCGAGACTCTGTCTCAAAAAAAAAAAAGAAAAAGAAAAAAGAAAAGCTTACTGTTGAGTTGTTTAATGAATAAAATTTCGAACCTTATTCATTTTCACAAAAAAACATCTATAAAACCACATGGCAGTTATCTGAATGTTCACAAACATTTAAAACAATTAAATAATGTAAAAACCATATGCGAAACAGGAAAGTAAACTCAGTCATTTGCTAGCATCAACCAAGAAAATTCTTATCTCACTCTCCCTGCAATAATTCTTCTCTCTCTCTGGGCCAGCACTTAGAATTCAGGCATGCTGGGAGGGAGGGGCTGTCTGTTTAATTTCCTGCTCAGATAAGCCTTTGTACAACCTTTAAGTGAAAAAGCGTATTTCAGATTTATAATTTTTTTTTTTTGAGGCAGAGTCTTGCTCTATCGCCAGGATGGAGTGCAGTGGCGCAATCTCGGCTCACTGCAACCTCCGCCTCCTGGGTTCAAGCGATTCTTCCGCCTCAGCCTCCCGAGTAGCTGGGACCACAGGCACGTGCCACCATGCCCGGCTATTTTTTGTGTTTTTAGTACAGACGGGGTTTCACCATGTTGACCAGGATGGTCTCGATCTCTTGACCTCGTGATCCACCCGCCTCGGCCTCCCAAAGTGCTGGGATTACAGGCGTGAGCCACCATAGCTAGCCATCACTCCGTTTTTAAAATGCCATTCATTTGCTGAAGAAAGCAGGTTGACTGGTTTTACTCTCTGGTATCATCTAACATGCTCCTCTGTCCCTGGTGTATTCCATACAGTGGGAGTTAAGTCTAGACTCTACTGGCTAGGTACCATGGTTCACGCTTGTACTCCCAGCACTTTGGGAGGCTGGGGCAGACAGATCACTTGAGGCCAAGAGTTTGAGACACAGCCTGGGCAACATGGTGAAACACCATCTCTACTAAGAATACAAAAAATAACCGGGCCTGGTGGCAGGTGCCTGTAATCCCAGCTACTCGGGAGGCTGAGACACAAGAATTGCTTGAGCCTGGTTGGTGGAGGTTGCAGTGAGCCAAGATCACACCACTGCACTCCAGCCTGGGCAACAGAGCAAGACTCTGTCTCATGCCGGGCACAGTGGCTCACACCTGTAATCCCAGCACTTTTCAAGGCCGAGGTGGGCGGATCACCTGAGGTCGAGAGTTCAAGACCAGCCTGACCAACATGGTGAAACCCTGCCTTAAAAAAATAAATAAAATACTCTGTCTCATAAATAAATACATTAATTAATTAATTAAAAATACAATAAATCTAGGCCAGGCACGGTGGCTCACGCCTGTAATCCCAACACTTTCAGAGGCTGAGGTGGGTGGAACACCTGAGGTCAGGAGTTTGAGACCAGCCTGACAAACATGGTGAAACCCTGTCTCTACTAAAAATACAAAAATCAGCAGGGCGTGGTGGCATGCGGAGGCTAAGGCAGGAGAATCACTTGAACCCGGGAAGCCAAGGCTGCAGTGAGACGAGATCATGCCACTGCACTCCAGCCTGGGCAAAAGACTGAGACTCCATTGCAATCAATCAATCAATCAATCGGACTCTGGACTCTAGAGGCTTGGTGAGATTCAAGTTCAAATGATCAGCTTAACTCCTTTGTAGGATGGGTGACACTGTGTCCTTCCCAGGCCATCACCTCCAAGAGGTACCTAACTTCTGGCCATCTCACTTTTAGTGATGCTGAGACTGATGAGATGAGGCTGACCTGCTCCCTTCATCATAAAGTTTCCCTGTTGGTGGCATGCGTCGTAAGCCACCTCGCCTGGCTCATTATCTTATTTAACGCTAGACACTAGTATTATATCTTGAGGCTCAGAGAGGTTAAGTGACTTCCTCAAAGACACACAGCTGGTAAAGGGTGTAGCCAAGATGTAATTCAGGAGCTTGGCTCCAGTCTCCATGCTACTAACCAATGCCCTGTATCACCTGCATGAGCAGGTATTAAGTACCTTCTGCATACAAGGTTCACGTTACCCCCATCTAATAGTTCAGGGTGTTTAGGATGTGAGAGGGAAGCTGTAGTTACTTGTTCATGGAGTTCAGATCGGAAGAATTGGACGGAACAGACTTGAAACCAACCCGCCAGCTTTTAAATGGGGAGCCAGGTATTACCCCTGATTCTACTGGGTGGGAGGGTGGGGTGGGAAGAAGGGTGCAATCCAGGCTGACTTCCTGGAGTAGAGGGGCTTGAGGACAAAGGGGCAGGAATCCAGTGAGCCAGGGAGAAAGGCCCAAGGCTGATGTGCCAGGAGGAGGACAGGTGAGGCGGCCAGACTTGAAGCCCAGATTCAAGGTTTGGATGGATTCCCACCAGTGACAGGGGCAGAGGCAAAGCCTGGGGAAGGCCGCTGAGATGGCGGAGGGGCATCAGGACACGTTTCAGAGAAGTATCTGGTCATAAGTATCTGACCCAAGTTGTGACTGGCTTAAGCACTTGGCTCCTGTAACTAAAAAGCCCAAGGGAGGGCTTAAGGCACAGCTGGATCCAGGTATTCTGATGTCATCTCCCTGAGTCTGTCTCCCTCTCTTTCCTGTCTCTCCTTCCCTGGGTTCCCTGCTGCCTCTGGTGGCTCGCAGGGCTGGAAGCCCAGAACCTCTATGTGGATTCCTAGACCATCACAGCTTCCGGATATGTGACACCCTGAGATTCTGTCCCTGGAAGGGGAAAGATTCCTGCTAGCCCCCAGGGGCTCTAGGTAAGGTCACAGCGTGGCGATGGGGGAGAAGACAGGTGGGTGGTTGTTAGGGGTGAAGCCTGACGCCCTTGCTGACTGAAAAGCAACAAGGGTTTGTACAGACAGATCTGACTCAGCAACTTCTCACCATGGTTGGCACATGGCCCTCGTGGCCAGAGACCCCTGTCGACCTCCAGGCCCACTGCCAGAACCCATAGCCTTCCGTCCCACTCACCCTCTGCCTTGAACTCCCGCTGAGTGGTCCCTGAGGGATCCTGAGTAGGAGTAAGGAGAGTTAGGGCCGCTCGGACCTCGCAGACTGTCTGGTTCCTGGAGCGGGCTCACAGCGCCTCCTGGTGGCCACTGTCTCCTACATCCGGATTCTCCTTGAACCTGGGAGACCCTGCATTTGACGTTCACACAGGATCAGGGAATGGGGACAAGAGCGATCGCGCAGGGCCACCGCGGTGCTATGAGGCTGCTCTCAGCCCTGAACACCCTGAGCAGCTCAGGCAACGGACACCCTGCCCCCGCCTCCTGGCCGACCCTCCTGGGGCACTTCCAGCCTTGTGTACACAGAGACATCATCTCAAAACAAATCGGAAATGCTGGAAAAAAAGAATAAGGAGGAGTCCTCTGAAATCCTCCCACCCAAGACACTTTTGGCAAGGGGTTCTCATCTGATGAACGCCAGCATGGAAAGCAGCAAATCCTGTTTGCTTTTTCCCACAAAGCGTCGAAACACTAACACCTCCCAGTGGCTGTAGGCGCTTCCCACCCCTGGTTAATGACCACAGAGGCTGCACCCACGTGGCCAGAGGCCGCCTTGTGTCCATGACCATATTTCCTCCCATTCTGCAGAACACTCTCAAGAACCAGCCCGTGCAAAATCCTCTTCCCCAACTTCCGGCTGTTTCCATAGGCCACGTTCCCAAGCGTGCAATCACTAGGCCAAAGGGTCAGAGCACAACTGCACAAACTGCAAGTTTCCACATCTTTCTTTTTATCTTTTTTGAGATAGTTTCACTCTTGTTGCCCAGGCTGGAGTGCAATGGTGTGATCTCAGCTCACCGAAACCTCTGCCTCTGGGATTCAAGTGATTCCCTTGCCTCAGCCTCCCGACTGGCTGGGATTAGAGGCATACGCCACCACGCCTGGCTCATTTCGTATTTTTTATAGAGATGGGGTTTCTCCATACCAGTCAGGCTGGTCTTGAACTCCCGACCTCGGTGATCCACCCACCTCGGCCTCCCGAAGTGCTGGGATTAGAGGCATGAGCCACTGTGCCTGGCTGATGCCCGAAGCTTTTATAATCTGGAGGACCCACTTTATGAAAAGTAACACCAAGTTACAGACACAGAAGCAGGTGCAGGGCCGTGATAGAAACCTGTGCCACCGTGTGGCCCCGAAATCCCAATGTGCCACTTCCCTCGTCATTAGGACATTTTCAGTCAAAGTCAAGAGAATTTTTCCGTGCATACCCCTCTACCCCACCACCTAGATTCTACCCTTCACATTTGAGCGCTTTTGTTTTATGGGGCATCTGTTCATTAATCCACCTTGTTTTATGTTTTCCAAACGAAACTGCAGACATTAGTGCAATTCAGCTTGCAAATTGTTAACTGGAGTTCTATATTTTATTATTATTTTTTTTTTTGAGATGGAGTTTCACTCTTGTTGCCCAGGCTGGAGTCCAATGGCACAATCTTGGCTCACCGCAACCTCCGCCTCCCGGGTTCAAGCAATTCTCCTCCCTCAGCCTCCCAAGTAGCTGGGATTACAGACGCCCACCACCATGCCAGGCTAATTCTGTATTTTTAGTAGAGATGGGGTTTCACCATGTTGGCCAGGTTGGCCTCAAACTCCCGACCTCAGGTGATCCGCCTGCCTTGGCCTCCCACAAAATGCTAGGATTACAGGTGTGAGCCACTGCGCCCAGCCAACTTGTGTATTTCATGTTTTGGTTGCTCTGTCGCCCAGGCTGGAGGACAGTGGCATTATTATATTGCACTGCAGCCTCCACCTCCTGGGCTCAAGCGATCCTCCAGCCTCAGCCTCCTGAGTAGCAAGAACTACAGGAGGGCAACACCATGACTAAACGATTTTTTTTTTTTTTAAGACAGGGTCTCACCATGTTGGTCAGGCTGGTCTTGAACTCCCGACCTCAGATGATCCGCCCGCCTTGGCCTCAAAAGTGCTTGGATTACAGGTGTGAGCCACCATGCCTGGCCGACTAAACGATTTTGTTTTTTTTTTCTTTTTTAAAAAACAGGGTCTCATTCTGTCACTCAGGCTAAAGCACAGTGGCTGTTTTGGTTCACTGCAACCTCAACCTCCGGAGCTCAAGCGATCCTCCCACCTCAGCCTCCCGAGTAGCTGGGACTGCAGGTGTGCACCACCATGCCCAGCCAGTCTTTTCTATCTTTTGTAGAAACCAATGGGGTTCTACCATGTTGCCCAGGCTGGTCTTGAACTCCTGGGCTCAAGCACTCCACCCACCTCGGCCTCCCAAAGTGCTAGGATTACAAGAAGCCAGGATTGCGCCATTACACTGTAGCCTGGGCAACCGTATCTCAAAAAGAAAAAAGAGAGAGATGTTCAACCTCACTGGTAACCAGGCATAATCAAATAAAAACAGTGAGATCACACAGCAGCAAAGCTACAGGGAAACAGGCCGGCTCCTCCACTACTAGAGAGTAAAAATCAGGACCGCCCGTGTGGAGAGCAATTGGGTTGAATCCACCAAATGACCTGTTACAGATACGTGTACCCTTCAGCCAAGATTCACTTCCAGGTACTTATCTACAGATGCGCGTGAGAAGGCAGGTAGACAAAGACATTGTTTCGGGTTCCTTAGGAGCCTCACAGGCCTAAGTAACACAAGGCCCGCCCACGTAGCGGGAATCCACGCAGCCACAAAACAGGAGCTCTGTACAGACACAAAATGCACGGACAGCAAGCTGCAGAACCACACATGGTGTGATCCTAACACACAGAGAAAACCAATCCTATCCTCACAAGAACATGCGTGAAACATCCAGGATACAGTGACACAATCTCAGCTCACTACAGCCTCCACCTCCCAGGCTCAAGCTATTTTCCTGCCTCAGCCTCCTCAGGGGCTGAGCTACAGGTGCACACCACCATGCCCAGCTAATCAATTATGTCATTTATCTTTTGAGACAGAGTTTCACTCGTTTGCCCAGGCTGGAGTGCAGTGGCGCAATCTAGGCTCACCGCAACCTCCACCTCCCAAGTTCAGGCGATTCTCCTGCCTCAGCCTCCTGAGTACCTGGGATTACAGGCATGTGCCACCATGTCCAGCTACTTTTGTATTTTTGGTAGAGACAGGGTTTCTTCATGTTGGTCAGGCTGGTCTTGAACTCCCGACCTCAGGTGATCCGCCCGCCTCAGCCTCCCAAAGTGCTGGGATTACAGGTGAGAGCCGACGCACCCGGCCTGACTATGTGATTTAATAGAATCACCGGAGGCCGGGCGCGGTGGCTCACGCCTGTAATCCAAACACTTTGGAAGCCAAGGCAGGCGGATCACCTGAGGTCGGGAGTTCAAGACTAGCCTGGCCAACCTGGTGAAACCCCGTCTTAAAAAAAAAAAAAAAAATAGAATCACACACGGAGCATCCCCTCACAGAACACTGCAGCCACTGCTTGACAGGCACCTCCAGAACAGGGACTTTGTGACTGGAGGGCAAAGGTCACCAGTGACAGACACGTTCTGACGATTTACAGTGAGAAAAAGTTCTTCATTTCCTGTAGAACAAAGATTTTAAAACCAGGCATGGAATGTGGGAAAATGACGTCATTTTATGTGCCTCAGTTTCCTCACCTTTGTTACTTAGGTTTTTGATACAGGCCTCGGTCACCCAGGCTGGAGTGCAACGGCGTGATCATGGCTCACTGCAGCCTCTGCCTCCCAGGCTGTGATTCCCCCACCTCAGCCTCCCCAGTAGCTGGGAGCATAGGTGTGTACCACCACACCTGGCTAATTTTTGCTAGAGACACGGTCTGGTTATGTTGCCCAGGCTGGTCTCAAGCGATCTGCCCGCCTCAGCCTCCCAAAGTGCTGGGATTACAGGCGTGAGCCACTGTGCCCAGCCCTGTTCCCTCACCTTTAAAATGGGAAAAAGCACAGCCCTCCTTAGTTGGACTGCTGTGACACTTCAATGGATGAATCCAGCTGCTTGAACCTGTTAGCAGGTGCTTGGCAGAGGTCAGATGCTGCCACTCCTACTCTCATTGTGGTGAGAGCAGCTATGTCACCTGCAGCACAGCTGGGCTATTATCCAAGCCAGAATCCAGCGGGGGAACCTCTTCCTCGCCTCCCGCCTCTGGTCAGGCCCCAAGCCCTGCACCCTCTGCTTGTTGGCATTTTAGGATCTGCCTTGGCTCAGAAGGGCTGCCAACCTCACTGCCATTGGAGAGGGCAAAATCCAGTCGGCTGAGGACCCCTTTGGATACACCCTGGGACCTCAGCAGGCTCTGGAGGCGAGTTCTGGGACCTATATGCTTGTGCACCACAGGGGTGGTGGGGTGCAGAGCCTGCGCCTGGGAGCAGCCGCCCACAGGAGGCACACAAGCCACACGTGACGCCCGCCGAGCGGCCAGAAGGGACTTTTTATTGAAGGGCGGGATTCCGACGTCTGCTGGCAGCTACAACCTGGGGACAAAGGAGAGGGGCTGAGGGCGGGTGAGAGGGTGCCCCACGCCCCCTGCCCACCTGAAACCCCCTGCCTTTCAATTTTAATTTAGGGACCCTCCAGCCCCCCAGCTCTAGCTTCAGGCCCTCTTCTGAGCATGGCCAAGGGGGCGTGACACAGACACTGGCCACACTCTGGGAGGGGCCCCGGCCTCAGTGGGCACCTCGGGGCGGGAGACCGCTCCCTCCCTTGTGCTGAAGCCGAGTGGACTCACTGGATCTCGCGGAACGCCCGCTTCTCCACCAGCTTCACCTTGTACTTGCGCTTGAACCTGGAGCAGGGACAGTGGAACGATCAGTGCCCGGGGCTCATTCCAGATGCCCTACCCCCACAGCAGCCCCGGGCGCCCCTCACTTGGCTCTCTCTCGAGGTTCGATCATATTCCTCCTCTGGAAGCTCTTGAACCGGTCTCGAAGGATATTGCCCTCGGGCTGTGGAACAGAGACGGAGGCCTCAGCAGGGCCTGGAAGAAGCCTGAGGGCCTGAGACCTCTCCTCGGGGTCCTGGCAGGGCTCAGCCCCAGGCAGTCTCCCCAGGGCAGCCTGGTGGGCGCCAGGGACTCAGCCTGGCCCTCAGCTGCTGAGGTTCAGCGGTGGGACGGGACCCACGGCCATCTCTGAGCTGGGCTTGGAGGAGTCACGGGAAGGGGGCTGGTGACGACACAGAAGAGGGGACAGCAGGGGCAAACGCCAGGTCAGGGGAGAAGGCGCAGTCCACTCATGAGCACAGCTGGCTGGAGCCCCATGGCTGGGCCAGGCCAGGCATGTGGCTGACAGAGGAGCTGGGTTTCCTTGGCAGAACTGGGGAGCCACAGCAGGTTCTGAGCAGGGGAAGGACAGGGTTGGTTCTGAGCTTCAGGAGGGGCCCTCAACTCCTAAAGCTGATGGGGATGGCAACAGGGACCAGCTGGGAGGAAAGGCCTTCTTAGGGTCCCAGACTCGAACCCTAGCCTGGCCCTCGCCCTGGGATCCCACCCCAGCACCCCGTGCCCTCAGTCCCCCAGGCATCGGCCCCACTGGCCCAGCCCGGGGGCAGCCATGGTGTCGCCCACAGCCCCTGGGGGGGCACGGGGAGCAAGGATGGTGTCATCACCGGGCACGGGGGCCATGGCAGCACAGAGCTCGCACCTTCAGGGTCCTGAGCGAGTCGGTCAGCTCCGAGCTGAGCTGCACGTCAATGTCGGGTGCCTGGTACCTGCAGAACAGGGCGGGGGTTCAGAAGTATCACCCCTGAGGGCCCAGGACACCAGTCCGAAGCCCCGTCCTGAAGAAGGAGCCTCAGAACGTGGGGTTTTGTCGGGGAAGAGGTGGTCTCCCAGCCGGGGGACAGTTCCTGAACAAAGGCAGGAGGGGGAGGACCCCCAGCCTCTCCCGTTTTCCCCATCGTGGTTCTCACTTGAGATGCCCCAGCCTTCGGGGCTTGTCGGCCTCAGCCTCCCGCCGTGCCCGCCTCTGTCTCTGCCGCCGCGCCAGCTCCACCAGCCTCAGGGCCACCTGCGCCTTGATCCCGCGCAGCCGGAACAGCTCCTGGTGCCGAAGCCGGGCGGCCCGCAACGCCGCCTGCTGTGCCCGCTGTGGAGACGGGCAGGGTCAGGGCCCCGGTGAGTGCTGCCCACCCAGGGAGGCCTCCCCTCTACACAGGGAACCCTCCCCCACAAACCGGCCTCCCCAGGAGGCCCTTCCTGACCCGTCCCCGTCACATCAGCGGCCGCTCCAGTGCCTTCCCAGCGGCTGTTTGCTGAAACCCCCTTTGTCATCTGTTTCCTCTGATCTTCAGTGCAGAAACCTCCCCCACCCTACTCCTCAAACAGAAGCGCCAGGGACCCCTGTCCCACCCCAGCCCAAAGCCCTGCCTGGAGGAGGCTGGGAAATGGGTCTCAGCTCTGAGGATCCCAAACAGCTCAAACCACAGGCTGCACTCGGGCTTGGGCGGGCAGGCTGCTGCAGCACCCAGGACAGCCCTTGGGTGGGTGGGAGGAAGGAAGGGGCGAGGAATCGGAGGCCAGCCCCACCGGCCCAGGTGCTCACCAGCCTTCGCGCAGCCTTTTCCCGCCGCCGTTGCTGCTCCGTCTTCTTCTCCGTGGCGGCTAGGCGGGCGGGCGTGGGACAGACCTCAGCATCCCCAGCCTCCGGATCCTCGCCCTGGCCCAGCTCCCCTTCATCATCCGACTCCTCCAGCAGCCCCTCACACAGCTCCTGGAACGTGGACTCCTGGGAGGCGGGGAGAGGGGAGCAGTGTCAGGGGCGGGTGGGAGGCCTGGGGAGGGAGCGGGCAGGTGCGGGGCTCACCTGGGTGGCAGCCTGCTCCGTGGCGGGCAGGGCCAGCTGCCGCTCCAGCTTCTCCGCCTCCTTCTGCCGCTGCAACTCCACCGCATGGGCCGCTGAGAGCAGGGTCTGTGAGGGACGGGGAGGCAGGGCGTGAGGACCAGTCCCTGGACCTCTCCTGGGATGCTGAGACTAGACCCTCTGACCTCCCATCTGTCCCTCACCCACTGACCACAGATGCTGTCCTGGCTAGGCTCCCCCAGGGGTCGACCAGCACACCCACCCTGCAGAGCCAGAGGGCACCGAAAATGCTCACCCTCACACCTGCTCTGTGCGTCTGGGAAGGAGATCTGGCTTGTACGCCTCAGAGTTTCTTTTTTGTTTCACACAGACCTCCTGGAAGGCGCCACGGCCTCACTCACCTCCGTGCCTCTGCACACACTGTTCCTACCACCTGGAAAACCCACTCCTCTCCTCGTACTCCAAACCCCTCCTCAGCCTCTGCCTCAGCTCAGGCGTCCCCTCCTCCAGGGAGCTCTTCCTGACTCCTCAGGCTGGGCCAGGTGCCCCATCTGGGCTCCCAGCCACTCTGGTGATCACTGTGTGGAAACAGGTCTGTCCCTTGCACTGGACCGTGAGCCCCGTGAGGACAGGCCCAGAGTGTCTTGGTCCCTCTGGAGTTCCAGCACAGAGAGGGAGCTGGGGAAGGCGTGGCCGAGAGGCAGAGGCCGCTGAGGAGAGAGGCCGGGTCAGGGGGGTGTACCTGGTGGTCTTCAAAGGATGGGTTGTAGGAAGCTCCGGCAGGCACCACCTCGACGGCGGGGGCCTGGGACGGCTTGATGTGCAGGCGCGGTGGCCGCTGTGGAGACGAGGCCAGCAGGGTGAGCCACTCGAGCTCAGAAGGTCCCCCAGGCTCTAAGCACCTGGGCTCTAACACCCAGGCTCCAGCAGCTCAAGACGGAAGGAGGCCGCAAATCCAAACTCAAACCCAAGACGCTTCTACCACTCACCGGCTCCACCTTCTCAGAGATGCTTCCACCACTCACCAGCCCAGTTCCACCTTCTCAGGCACTACCTCTTAAACCTCAACCAACAGGCCCATGATCTAAGTACTATTTCATTTATATTTTATCTTTTTTATTTTTCTATTTCTTTTGAGACAAAGTCTCACTCTCGTTGCCCAGGCTGGAGTGCAATTGTGCGATCTCGGCTCACTACAGCTTCCACCTCCCAGATTCAAGCCATTCTCCTGCCTCAGCCTCCCGAGTAGCTGGGATTGCAGGCACATGTCATCATGCCCAGCTATTTTTTTGTATTTTTAGTAGAGACAGGGTTTCACCATGTTGGCCAGGCTGGTCTCGAACTCCTGACCGCAGGTCATCTACCTGCCTTAGCCTCCCAAAGTGCTGGGATTACAAGCGTGAGCCACCGCGCCCAGCCCTCATCTGCATTTTAGAGGCAGATACAGGGCACAGAGAGGTCAGACCACCTTCCCAGGATCAGTCAGCACCGGAGCTGGGACAGGAATCCCAGCCATCTGGCTCCAGCATGGGGTTCCCCGCCACTGGGATGGAAGGGTTCCGAGACTGAGACTCCACTGTCAGAACCCAGAGCAGCTCCCGGCCCTCCTCACCCTCCCGTCCCCGTGGACGCCCTTCCCACACACCTCACCTTCACTCCCTTCTTCTTGGTCTCCTTCAGGAAAAACTCATCCTGACCAACCAGCGGCCTGTCCAAGGGGTCTGTGGACACAGCGAAGGAAGCTGGGGGGCATTCCCAGCATGGAAGAGGCCCCAGAGGGCTCCCCACAATTCCTCCCCATTTCAAAAAGGTGACACTGAAGCTCAGGTGAGGGAAGGACTGATTCTCAGACCCCAAGGAGGCTTGACCACCAGGACAAATCTGTGTCTGGACGGGTTCAGGAAGTGGAGGAGGCCAAGGCTAAAGGCAGGGGCCTCACAACTCAGGAAAGGAAAACATGAGTGGGAAACGGCCACCCCTTCAGAATGCTCAACTCTGCTGGGAGGTCACCAAAGCACCCACAGAACACCTCCTTGCACACTGTACTCTCGTGCAGTGCACAACACACACAACTGCGCATGGTAGCCCTGTCCCCGTTTACAGGTGACAGCAGGATCACTCACTGTCTGGGGCCCAGAGGTCATAGAAGGGCCGCTCCACAGCATCCTGGGGCCTGGGCTTGGCCTTGGCTGCGGGAGGGTTGAGGAGTCGGGCCTGGGCCCTGCGCACCTCCCGGGGCAGCTCGCCCTGCTTGGCCAGCTTCTCCCATAGCTGCTCCTTTCGCCTGAGCTTCTTGGCGTTGGGGACCTGGTGCGCAAGGACGCTGGTCGGGGAGAGATGACACAAGGGCCGCGGGTAAGGTGGCGGCCTGAGCAGTAGCCAAGCCTCTACCCCAGCAGGCTTCCTCCAACATCAAGGCTGCTCCCCCTCCAGCACCCCCTCTCCAAACGGTGGCGCTCCGTCACCTCTTCAGAGAACCCCTCTCCCCATGTCTGCCTCCAGCCTAGGCCCCCACTCTGAGCCCCAGACTCAATGAAGCAATACCCTGTACAGGACACCTCCCACCATCATGTCAAATCCAACCTCAGCATCACCCGAAATCCCTCCTCCTCCACATCCCCATCTCAGGGGAAGCCCAGCTGTCCACCCTCTCACCCGCTCATGCCCCCAGGTCCCACCTGAGGTGCCTCCTGAACACGCCTCCCACCCAGCCCTTCCTCTGCAATCCCAAAGCCCCCACCCGGGTCCGACCCCTCCTCACCTGCCTCAGCCCAGCACCAGGGCACCTGGACTCACTCCCTCCAATCTGCACTCCCAAGCCCAAACCTGACCCTGCCCTCCCTCCAAATGACCCTCACCTACTGCCCCCAGAGTCTGGCGGGAAAGAAGCGCCTGGAGGTGATGGGATACTCACTTTTTGGGGGCAGGGACTTTGGATGTGTTCTCGAGGATGAGATCAACCCGAAGGGGTTTCCTGAGAAGCAGTGACTTCTTCTGGACTTTGGTTCTCTTCTTAGTCAGCCCTAAGAGTGGGAAAGAGAAGGAGTCAGGGTCTCGGGACTATCCACTGCTGAAGACCGCCCACCCCATTCAGCTCCATGGGAGCCATCAGACCCACGTCCCATGTTACCCCAGGAGACCTGGGGGTCCCCAGGCTCCTACCTGGAGGCAGAGGACCCCCAAGGTGAGGCCGAAGGTGCTCAAGCCTTGACCCTCCACAACCAAGCGCTAGACCAGCGGGAGGCAGGCCCTATGCTGGGGACATGAATGGTCACGCCCACAGCCACATACCACATACGAGGGTTTCCCAGACAAAGAAGGAAGAGGACCAGGCACGGTGGCTCACGCCTATAATCCCAGCACTCTGGGAGGCTGAGGTGGGAGGATCGCCTGAACCCAGGAGTTTGAGACCAGCCTGAGCAACATAGTGAGATCTCATCTCAAACAAAAAAGAGGGAAGAGATCAAATGATCAGTTGACACTGAAGCCCGGGGAGGGCCACAGAACTGGACTTGGGAGCCAGGACGGCCACTCCTCAGCATCACTTCCAGTTCTCTGGTTTTCACTGCCGTTTTCCTCCCCGAAAGGTACCTATGGTTTTTACTTCAAAACCCTAACAGTTAAAAGCAGTAACTTGGCCAGGCGTGGTGGCTCATGCCTGTAATCCCAGCACTTTGGGAGGCCGAAGCGGGCAGATCATGAGGTCAGGAGATCAAGACCAGCCTGGCCAACATGGTGAAACTCCCTTCTCTACTAAAAATACAAAAATGAGCTGACCATGGTGGCGGGTGCCTGTAATCCCAGCTACTTGGGAAGCGGAGGCAGGAGCATCGTTGAACCTAGGAGGTGGAGAGGCTTAGCTCCTCTCTGCCCCCAAAACGAGAATGTCAATATCCCCTCACTAGGCTGCTGTGAAGATGTAACCATTTCAGGCCCACAAAGCCCAGGGGATGACCTGCGACGGCTCAGAACCGCTATGATCTCTGTCCCCGTCTTCTCACTGAAGTACATCCCATAAACTGCCTCTCCTGCTCCCTCAAGAGGCTGTGCACTCGCCAAAGCACGCCCACAACTACTTCCTCATCTGTCACTGACTTACCCTTTCTGCTCACACCAGATCTTCACTTTTGTGAAGCCTGACTGCTCTAGTAACCCCCTCTTTTTTTTTTTTTTGAGATGGAATTTCGCTCTTGTTGCCCAGGCTGGAGTGCAATGGGGCAATCTCAGCTCACCGCCACCTCCGCCTCCTAGGCTCAAGCGATTCTCCTGCCTCAGCCTCCCGAGTAGCTGGGACTGCAGGCATGCCCCACCTCGCCTGGCTGATTTTGTATTTTTAGTAGAGACGGGATTGCTCCATGTTGGTCAGGCTGGTCTCAAACTCCTCTCGGGTGACCTGCCCGTCTCACCCTCCCAAAGTGCTGGGATTACAGGCACGAGAAACCTCGCCCGGCCTGACACAGTCTCGCTGTCGCCCAGGCTGGAGTGCAGTGGTGTGATCTTGACTCACTGCAACCTCCGCCTCCTGGGTTTGAGCGCTCCTCAGTAGCTGGGATCACATGCGAGCACCACATGCGAGCACCACGACGTCTGGCTAATTCTTGTATTCTTGGTGCAGATGGCGCCATGTCAGCCAGGCTGGTCTCCAACTCCTGACCTCAAGTCATCCGCCCACCTTGGCCTCCCAAAGTGCTGGGATTACGGGTGTAGGGCACTGTGCCCACATGCTAAAAACCAATTTTTACCCGCCTATCGGAAGTCTCCTATACCTCAAAGCAGCTCCTTCCCTTCTATCTGCTCACTGAAACAGGTCCTCTCGTTTCCATTAAAATAGACCCTTTGATCTCACACAAGCTCACGGAGTGGAAGCAGCTCACTCTCTTGCTCCTTGAAGCCATCAGCCTTTCCATCAAAGCAGACCCCTTGGTCTGCTTCCAGGTCCTTCCTTAAAGCACATCATCTGTTCTTAGTTTGTTTCGCTACATATTGAAGTAAATATTACTCATCAGAGCAATCCCTGCCTCACTCCTCACCCTGTTTCAGCAGATCCCCACCCTGCATTCTGGCAGCTTAAGGCAAGCAGGTGAAGACTAGTTTCTTACCTGCTCACTAAAGCAGGTCCTCTTGTTCCTATGAAAGCTCATTTTGGCCTGGGTTGGTGGCTCAAGCCTGTAATCCCAGCACTCTAGGAGGCAGAGGAGAGTGGATCACCTGAGGTCAGGAGTTTGAGACCAGCCTGGCTGACATGGTGAAATCCTGTCTCTACTAAAAACACAAAAATTAGCCAGGCATGGTGGTGCAGCCTATACTCCTAGCTACTTGGGAGGCTGAGGCAGGAGAATCGCCTGAACCCGGGAGGCGGGGCTGTAGTGAGCTGAGATGATGCCACTGCACTCCAGCCTGGGTGACACGGCAAAACTGTCTCAGAAAATAATAATCATCATAAAGAAATCAGTCTTGTTTTAGTTAACAAGATGAGCTTCATTTTGTTTATTTTTTGAGATGGAGTCTCATTCTGTCCCCCAGGATGGAATGCAGTGGCATGGATCTCGACTCACTGCAACTCCACCTCCCAGGTTCAAACAATTCTCCTGCCTTAGCTTCCTGAGTACCTGGGACTACAGGCACACGCCATCATGCCTGGCTCATTTTTTCGAGGTTTTGCCATATTGGCCAGGCTGGTCTCGAACTCCTGACCTCAAGTGATCCGCCCGCCTGAGCCTCCCAAAGCGCTGGGAATACAGATGTGACCCACTGCGCCCAGCAGGACCTGTTTCTTTAAGCAGGTCTTGACTTGCTTCTCTGCAAGCTAACCAGAGATGCTTTGTTTCTAACCCATTCATCCAGGCAGACTCCCAGCAGCTGATCTGTGCATGCACACTGACACCTCAAAAGAAAAACCTGCCTTCTCTACGTTAGTCTCCAGCTTGCCTTCTGCCCATTCCAGGTCCCCTTGTTTATATTAAGGTTGACCCGTTTCAGCAGATACTTGGCTCCCAAGCCACATCATTAACAGATCTCAGAGGCTGCGGTAAGCTGGCTAACAACACGTAACGGCCATTCCCCACCACATAAACCCCTACTCACCTTTTTCCTTGGAGCCAGTGTCCACAAAGAAGAGTTTTTCATTTGGGGCCTCTGACAACAAGCCACTGGGGGAACAGAAATGCAGAACATCAGCCAGAGATGTTGGGAAGGGAAGAGATTTAACCTCGCAGGTCCAGCCTTCCTGTACCGCTCAGTAAAGCACCCTCTTCCCACCATGGGACTCTTCCAGGGTAAGGCCTAGCCCCGCAGTTTACAGAACTTAGTATTACAGAATTACAGGCACGGTGGCTCATGCCTGTAATCCCAGCATGTTAGGAGGCTGAGGCAGGTGGATCACCTGAGGTCAGGAGTTCGAGACCAGCCTGGCCAACATGAAGAAACTCTGTATCTATAAAAAATACAAAAATTAGCCAGACGTGGTGGCGTATGCCTGTAATCCCAGCTACTTGAAAGGCTGAGGCAGGAGAATCACTTGAACCAAGGAGGCAGAGTTTGCAGTGTGCCAAGATCGTGCTTAGGCTAGAGAGACTCTATCTAAAAAAGTAAAATAAAAAATTAGCCAGGCATGGTGGTGGCTGCCTGTAATTCCAGCTACTAGGGAGGCTGAAGCAGGAGAATCGCTTGAGCCTGGGAGGCGGAGGTTGCGGTGAGCTGAGATCGCGCCATTGCACTCCTGCACTCCAGTCTGGGCGACAGTGAAACTCCGTCGGAAAAAAAAAAAAAGCTAAGGTAGATGCATGGAACGTATTTATGCTAAAAAGTATTCGTTGTTTATCTAAAATCCAAACTTCATTGAACGTCCTGTATATATATATGTGTGTGTGTGTGTGTGTATATATATATATATATATATATTTTTTTTTTTTTTTTTTTTTTTTGAGACAGAGTCTCATTCCATCACCAGGCGCCAGGCTGGAGTGCAGTGGCGCGACCTCGGCTCACTGCAACCTCCGCCGCCCGGGTTCGAGCAATTCTCCTGCCTCAGCCTCCCGAGTAGCTGGGACTACCCAGCGCGCTACCACGCCCAGCTAATTTTTTTGTATTTTTAGTAGAGACGGGGTTTCACCATGTTGACCAGGATGGTCTCGATCTCCTGACCTCGTGATCCGCCCACCTCGGCCTCCCAAAGTGCTGGGATTACAGGCGTGAGCCACCGCGCCCGGCCGTACGTCCTGTATATTTATCTGCTGAATCTGGTAACTCTTATCAAGCTCTCCAGCTCCCCATCCGGAGTCCCCAGCCCATGCCCTCCACTTCCTCCGCAGTCCTCGGGACAGGCGCCCCCCAGACCCCGGCCAGTCCCCGCAAGCAAGCCCGGCCTCGCACCTGGGAGCAGGGACTGTCCCAGCGCCCGGAAGTCCCGCCCCCCGTACCCGCTCGTGCGCTCCTGTAGCCGCACGTCTTCCAGGAACTGGTCAACCTCCAGCCCCAGCGGCTCCTGAGCGAGTCGCCGCCAGCCCCGCTTCCTGTTTCTTGGGCCTCGCCGCCGTCGCCTTAGCGCCGGATCCACTGAAGTGGGCCGCAGCCCCAGGAAGCCAGAATCGGCATCGCTTTTCGAGCTGTGCTTCCCACCACCACCACTGCGTCCCGCCGCCATCTTGTCAAAGAAAGAATTCAGCCGCCAGCGTCCCAAAAAGCCTCTTTGCAGAGTGCGCGCGCAGATTTCCCACCCCTTCCGTGACGTACTTCCTATGGCAGCCATGTTTGTAAAGTGACTGGAGGTGCCAGGAGGCTGCCATCTTGGTAAAGGATAAATGGCTCCTTCTTCCTCCATTCTTTACACTGGGGTCAGAAGATTCCTAACGGCGGCGGTAGTAGGAGAGAGATGGGAAGGCTGCAGGTTCTTGGCTCTCGCCCTAAGCGAGCACCTTACCTGGCTGCCCGGGGCCTTTGCTTAAACTGATTTTTTTCTTTAATAGACAGGGCCCCCCCTTTTTTTTTTTTGACGGAATCTTACTCTGTTTCCCAGGCTGAAATGCAATGGCACGATCTCGGCTCACTGCAGTCTCTGCCTCACGGGAACCTCCACCTCCCGCGTTCATGCAATTCTCCAGCCTCACCCTTCTGAGTAGCTGGAATTACAGGCATGTACCACCATGCCTGGCTACTTTTGTATTTTTGGTAGAAATGGAGTTTCTCCATGTTGGTCAGGCTGGTCTTGAACTCCTGACCTCAGGTGATGCCTGCCTTGGCCTCCCAAAGTGCTGGCATTACAGGCATGAGCCACCACGCCCAGCTGAGGCTTCATCTTAGAATCAACTCATCTTTGCTATTTACAAATAAGGAAGGAAGCTCAGAGGCTCTTGGGCCCTGGCAGCCATTCAAAGGGATCCATAGCAGGACGTGGTGAATCACGCTTGTAATCCCAGCACTTTGGGAGGCTGATGCAGGAGGATGGCTGAAGCCTGGGAATTCAAGATCAGCCTGGGCAACATAGTGAGACCCCGTGTCTGCCAGCAATTTAGCCAGTCATAGTGGTATGCGTCTGTAGTCCCAGATAGGAGGCTGAGGTGGGAGGATGGCTTGAGCCCAGGAGTTGCAGGGTGAAGCGAGCTGTGATTGTGCCATTGCATTCCAGCCTGGGTGACAGGGCAAGACCCTGTCTCAAAAATAAATCAGAGAGATCCAGTCCTCATAAAAGCCACTCTGGACTCACAAAGGAAAAAGGCACTGTAAGGTTGATCGAAAGGATGGAGAGGCAGACCCAGGGGCAGCTTTAGCAAGTTTATTTCAACCTGCTAAACCTCCACCACAGCCACAGGCAGTGAAGGCAGCAGCCTGGCTTACAGACTATGAGGGATATACAGGGGGTTTGCAGGTAATCGGGTGCTATTCTAAGAAAATCTGCCTCTTGGTTCTCAGGGGCTGACTTTCTGCTTAATTGGGTCAACATCCTGGGTTCGAGAGCCGGGTGTGACCACGTCCTGGAACCTAGGTGTCCTGTTTACAAGACTTGAGGCCGTTTCTGTTAAGAGCTCGGCTTAGCAGGAGAGAATGGGAGCGGGGGGGAATGGGCTTGCCTTGCTGTGACCCTAGCAGGCACAGAGAGGAAAGGCGCCGCACACATGGTCACACAGCTGAACTCAGCTAGATCCTTGCGCAGAGCGTTGGAAAGGTGACAGGCCCTGGATCATCACAGCCCTCCGAGACCCGCTCTCCCCCACACCCCCACCCTGCCCAGCGCCCGACCACCTGGGACGGGGGTTTCGGCGACCACAACCTGCCTGTCTCCTGAGCGTCCGCCAGGGGGCGCAGCGAGCCGCGATACCGGGCCCGCGTGGGCGGGAAGAGCGCGCGGCCAGCGTGTCCCGGGGCGCCGTGGGTGTGGCTGGGTGTGAGTGCGCGGGACTTTGCGCGTGGGGCGAGCTGCCCAGCTCTGGCCAAGAGTCCCCAGGGTGTGAGCACGCGCGCACTCCTGGCAGCCCGTGTGAGCAAGGACCCCCCTCCCCTACAGGGGCCGGTGTGTGTCCCTGGCGTAACGCGTCGGGAGTTGTGTACCTAGGGTGTGCAAGGACACGGTGCCGGGCAGGGCGACGGGGGAGGGAGGGGCTGCTGGAGCACTTGGTGCCCGAACACACACACACATCGCGCGCGCCCCAGGGCTTGGTTCCCAGGCCCCCGCCGCGGGAGGCGCGAAGGAGGGAAGTCCCGAGGGGAGGGCCCCAGAGTCACTTTTCTTCGGAAAATATGCCGGTCTGGCCCCCAGCCCAGGCCTGAGTCACCAGGCCTCGCTGCACTGAGTCATGGACTCCACCCCTCCCCTGAGAGCACGGAAGGGGGCCTCCCCCCCACCCCAAATCCTGCCCAGGTCTCTCCTTCCCTTGGGGAGGACGAGCGATCCCTGTCCCAAGCCAGCCAGCCTGCCACTTGGGAAGAAGCCTTGGTTTTATTCGCTCTTTGGGGACACTGTTCCGTTCCGAGGCCCCCTCCACCCCAGCCACGGGGTGGGGGACAATAGTGGGCGTGGGAATCCCAGCGAGCATCCTGAAGGGGACGTCGCCTCCATGTATTTTGCTCTTCACCATCTGTTCCATGGGGTCCCCTGCCAGGGTCAAGCACTAATACGTGGTGAAGACAGCAAACAGCGTCGGGGTCCCTTTAGGAGTAGGGAGAGGGCTGTAGCACCAAGAAACCCCCTCCCCCGCCCACAACATCCCTGCAAAGTAGACTAAAATAAAGCCCCGGGGCCTTTCTATCTGGTAGGGGCTCCACTTAAATATGGAATGGCGGGGTTAGGGGGGCAGATAGGCGGTGGCCCAGCGATCCTTAAGTCCAGAACACCAGCTGTGCGAGGTTTCCAGGGGGCCGGAAGCCACGAACACGTGGGTGGAGGACGGAAATACCTCCAACGGGGTACAGTTGGGATATGGAAAGGGCTTTTCTGCCTGCTGCAGGATCCTTTTTAAAGAAATGGGTGTGAAGCTGGGCGCAGTGGCTCATGTCTGTAATCCCAGGACTTTGGGAGGTTTAGGCGGGTGGATTACCTGAGATCAGGAGTTCGAGACCAGCCCAACATGGTGAAACCCCGTCTCTACTAAAAATACAAAAATTAGCCAAGGTGGTGACACGTGCCTGCAGTCCCAGCTACTCGGGAGGCTGAGGCACAAGAATGACTTGAACCCAGGAGGAGGAGGTTGCAGTGAGCTGAGATCTCACCACTGCACTCCAGCCTGGGTGACAGTAAGACTCCGTCTCAAAAATAAAAATAAAAAATAATAATATAAACATAAAGAAATGCGTGTGGGCTGGGCACAGTGGCTCAATGTTTGTAATCCCAGCACTTTGAAAGGTCAAGGAGGACGGATAACCTGAGGTCAGGAGTTCAAGACCAGCCTGGCCAACATGATGAAACCCCATCCTATTTAAAAAAAAAAAAAAAAAAAAGCAAACACTTGTAATCCCAGCTACTTGGGAGGCTGAGGCAGGAGAATTGTTTGAACTCAAGAGGCAGAGGTTGCAGTGAGCCAAGATCGCAGCACTGCACTCCAGCCTGGGCGACAGTTTGAGACTCCCTCTCAAAAAAACAAAAAAAGAAACGGATGTGGACAGAATTGGGGGCTTTCCCCAAGCAAGGGGAGGGGCTTCGGAGAGGCCCATCTGAGGAAACAGGAGGCTGTGTCTCCCCTCTGAGCCCCCCATGGTCCCGAGACCTGAGGATGTGATGGAATTGGTTGGGGTTCTTGCCTGGCTGGGCAGGAGGAAGTGGAGCAGTAGGGGTCTGTTTATCTGTTAGTCATTTCAACCACGGGGCTGCTCCCCCAGGGGAGGGGCCGGGGTCCTGCTAGGAATGAGTGTGTGTTTGCGTGACCATGTAGGTGCCCTCTCCTGGGAATGTCGGCTTCCACAAGGGCTCACGTATTTGTCTATTTTGTTCTCTATGGTAATGCCCGGTGCCTAGAACAGGGCTGGGAACATAGTAGGTGCTCAATAAATATTTGAATGAATGACAGATGAATGGATGCCTGCGCGTGCTAGTGTCTGTGTGATGTGCCTAAGTGAACATGAGGCTGGAGGTGTGAAGGGTGGACAGAGAAGCCTTGTCCCTCCCGTGGTCCCCTCTAAATGCTTCCACCAGGGTGCCTGGCGGTAGTGGGGAGGGAGACCCCCCCGGTCCTTACAGCTGGGCAGGGAGGGCAGGGAGGGCATGTGTGAGCCAGGGCAGGGGTGTGCGTGCAGCCCACTGGAGCGGGGGAGCCACAGTGGGGCCATGGGGGGTGTGCACCGGCTCACTCGGCAGAGCCTTTGTGGCGCCGCTTGGAGGGTGGCACTAGGCGACGGGGCAGGTTGGTGGGCAGCCCGTGGCCCTCCAGCTTGGCCTCGATGAGGTGGCTGGCCAGCGCGAACTCCTCGTCATCCAGCATGCCGTCGCGGTCGACGTCACTCAGCTTCCAGATGCGCCCCAGCACCGAGTTGGGGAGCTTGGTCCCCACCATCCAGGTCTTGGCCTTGGAGCCGCTCAGCTTGCCGTCGGCAGGCGCCAGGTTGTAGAAGATCTCGTCATATTTGGACTTGTCCTTGGTGACCACCCACTCGGCCTCGTCGTCCGAGCCGTCCTCGCCGTCCTCCATGGCCTCGTCGGGTCCCCGCTCCACGAACGGGCCCATGTGGGTGCCCTCAAAAGCGCCCCCCTGCACGCCCACCTCCGTGCTCTCCAGCTCCTCCTGCCGCAGCAGGGGCATCAGCTTGGCAATGTCGTGTGTCAGCATCTCATCCAGCGCCTCCAGCAGCTTCGGCTTCAGGGAGTGAAACTTGGTGAAGTCGTGCGCCATCAGCAGCTCCTGTGGTGGGGGACAGGGGCACCCAGAATTCAGGCAGTGCCCTCCCTGAGACCCTCAGGCTGCAAGGTGGAACCGGGACACTGAGGAAGCTTGTGGGGGGAGCTGTTGTGGGTTTTCTTGTTGTTTGTTTATTTTGAGACAGAGTCTTGCTTTGTCGCCCAGGCTGGAGTGCAATGGCGTGATCTCGGCTCACTGCAACCTCTGCCTTCCAGGTTCAAGCGATTCTCCTGCCTCAGCCTCCCAAGTAGCTGGGACTACAGGTGTGCACCACCATGCCCAGCTAATTTTGTATTTTTAGTAGAGATGGGGTTTCTCCATGTTGGTCAGGCTGGTCTGGAACTCCTGACCTCAGGTGATCCACCTGCCTTGGCCTCCCAAAGTGCTGGGATTACAGGCGTGAGCCACCGTGCCTGGCCTAATTTTTGTATTTTTAGTAGAGACGGAGTTTCACCATGTTGGCCAGGCTGGTGTGGAACTCCTGACCTCAGGCAATTCGCACACCTCCCAAAGTGCTGGGATTACAAGCCTGAGCCACCGTGGCCGGCCTGTTTTTTGTTTTGTTTTGGTTCATTTTGTTTTCCTGACAGGGTCTCGCTCTGTCACCCAGGCTAGACTCTCCCAAGTAGCTGCGACCACAGGCACACACCACCGTACCCAGCTAAGTGTTTAGCTATTTGTAGAGACAGGGTCTCGCTGTGTTGCCCAGGCTAGTCTCAAACTCCTCGGCTCAAGCGATTCTCCCACCTTGGCCTCCCAAAGTGCTGGGAGTGCAGGGTGAGCCACTGCCCCTGGCCAGGGTAGCAGGTCTTTACTGACAAATGCAGAAGTGCTGGAATATCTAACAACCTGTTCTGCTCTGGCACCCACCACTCGGAAGACACGTGGGCAACAAGGTCCCAGAGGCTTTCTCCTATACCCCAGAATTACTGAAGGGTGGGGAGGCTGGGGCCCCTCTGATGAGTGAGAGCAGTGGCCCTTTGCCAGCTGACACAGAAGGTTTCAATATTTTCACATCAGGTATGACCACCTTAGAGCATCCCCATCGGCTGAGGACCCTAACTGCCCTCTACCCAACTCCAGCTGCCCAGCCAGCACGCCCAACAGTGAAGGTTAAAACAAACTCGGCAGGTGTTAGTGGCTCACACCTGTAATCCCAGCACTTTGGGAGGGCAAGGTGGGAGAA
>PVKV010029343.1:0-23749 GCA_004027835.1 Alouatta palliata | reverse complement strand
AAGTGATTCTCCTGCCTCAGCTTCCTGAGTAACTGGGATTACAGGCACTCACCACCATGGCCAGCTAATTTTTGTATTTTTAGTAAAGACAGGGTTTTGCCATGGTGGCCAGGCTGGTCTTGAACTCCTGACCTGAGGTGATCCACCCACCTTGGCCTTCCAAAGTGCTGGGATTATAGATGTGAACCACCGTGCCTGGCCCCCCTTCTTCTTTCTTTGGACTGAACTCTATTGTTCTGTGTTGTTGGATGTTTAACTCATTAATTTGCAGACATTAAGAAGAATAAAAGCATGTAAACTTTTTATCACTTAGCTTTTTCATTTACTAATTATTGCCGCCATAATTCAACACATATTTATGTGCCAGGCACTGTTTTAGGTTCCATGGATTTATCACTGAGCAAAATAGTCAAAAAGCCCTATCCTGATATCTTAAAATTCAATTATGAATGCTTTATTATAGGAGTCATTTAATTAATTAATTGTTAACTTGAGACAGAGTCTCACTTGTTGCCCAGGCTGGAGTGCAGTGGCAGGATCTTGGCTCACGGAAACCTCTGCCTCCCAGGTTCAAGCGATTCTCATGCCTGAGCTTCCTGAGTAGCTGAGATTACAGGCGCATGCCACCAGGCCCAGCTAATTTTTGTATTTTTAGTAGAGATGGGGTTTTGCCATGTTGGCCAGGCTGGTTTCAAATTCCTGACCTTAGGTAATCCACCCACTTCAGCCTCCGAAAGTTCTGGGATTACAGGTGTGAGCCATCATGCTCAGTCCTCTATGCTTATTTAGAAGCATGTTTTACATTTCTATTGACGTGGGGGTGGGTAGATTTGTACCTTGGCTATTTCTAATTTACTTGCATTTTGTTTGGAGAATGTGGAATGTATGATGTCGATTTTTTTGGTACTTCCGAGATTCACTTTGTGACCTGGAATGTGCTTTTTTTTTTTTTGCAAGGGTTCCATTTGAACTTGAAAAAAATGCTAACCAATGATCTTAAGATTCTTTTCAACTTGGCAAGTCAGTGGTCCCGTGTCAATGTCAAATAACCCTGCCTGATCTGGCATGTTGTTCAAAGTCGTAGTTAAAAGGGCCTAATTCCTGTTGAGGCCAATTCAGTATTGAGTCAGGATTGGTGCTCGGAGTGCTCTCTACTCTAACACAAGAATTTAATGAGGACCATTTCCTTTTTCTTCTAGGGAGAGTAGGGCAGCGAATCATGGAATATCAGAAAAATCTGTTAAAAAATCTGTTAAATTTTAAAATCTGTTAAAAATCTGTTAAAAGTCCACAGCCAGCAGCAACCTAGCTGCTTGAGGAACTATTCAGCAGACACCTATGTAGCACTGAAGTATGCACCAGGCAATGTCCTGGGTGGCTTTACAAGTGCCAACTCACTTCATCTTCATACCAGGCCTTGACAGAGTTAGTTATTATCCCTGTTTCTCTGATGAGGTAACTGGACCACAGAGAGATTAGGGACTAAGGGCTCACAAATGGTAAGTGTCAGTGTCAGGACTGAATTCAGGCCATCTCTGACCCAGGGCCATACTCTCAGCCCTGCCACCGATGCTGCCTCCCACATGGAAATTAATGCTAGTTAAAAAAAACCCAAAAAACAAATAAAAGCAAAAACCTTCTCCTTTGCTCCACTGCAGACTTCCAGAATTAAATTCTTCCAGAATTAAATTTTGAAATCGGTATTCTGATGAATAGACAGATTTTAGAACTACTGTCAGGCTACCCTCTTCATTTTATAGATGGGGAAACTGAGGCCAATGGGGGAAGGAATTTGTTTACTAGTTAGTGGCATACGAAGGCAAAATCTGATTCCTTGAAACTCGCTTCTCTGTAAACTGTGGGGATACTGGGGAGCTGGCAATCCTAGCAGGGGCCTTAGGAGGCCTGGTTCACCACTCGCTCGTGAGTCTGAACCACTCATCTCTCCCCAAAGAGGACGCACATTGGCTGCCTGTGTCTGACACTCCTCTCTCCTCTGGCTCTCTCCTTCTGTCCCTATGTGTGTCTGTTGGACTCTCTCTCTCCTCCCCGCCTCTCGTAAAGCATTCTGCTAAGGAACTGAAGCAGAGATCCTGGAAGCTTTGGGGATTGGCACAGGCTGGTGGTACATATTTTTTTTTTTTTTGTAGTGGAGAGTTCTGGAATCAAACAGAGTTGGTTCAAGTCTCAGATCAGCCACCTTCTAGTTTTGCCATATCAGGCTGTGACTTACTCCCTCTCATATTTCTTATTTATAAAAGTGGCATAATAATAAATACCTACATTGTGGTATCATTGAGATGCCTAAATGAAGGCATACTTGTAAACTGCTTAGCCCATGGTGACAGCACTACCACCACCTGTTGATGGAGGCCTCACTCTGTGCCAGGCACAGACTCTGGAGCTGCAGCATTGAAAGCAAATCCCTGCCCTCAAGGGGTTTTCAGTCTAGTAGGAAGTGACAGACAATACATGAAGATAAATACTGGATAATGTGTTCACTAGCAGTATGTACTATGAGGAAAAACAAAGCGGAGTGAAGCAGTAGAAATTGAAGAGGCTGGTGGGTCTCCTCTGGGAGTGTCTCTCTGGCACATGGCAGCTGAGCAAACCTGGATGTAAGTGGAGGAGCTGGTCACACGGCATGCAGGGGAAAGGACTCCAGGCAGAGGAAGTAACACGTGCAAAGCTCCTGAGGTAGAGCAAACTCGTGCAAGGAACAGCAATGAGGCCAGTGTGGCTGGAGCAGCCTTGAGAGAGGCAGTGGCTGGCGAAGAAGGAAGGAGGGGTGTCCGGGCCAGTGTATGGGTGGGTCTCTGGATATTTTGAGGACTTTGGATTGATTCTGATTGAGATGAGAAGTCACCAGGGCTCTGAGCAGAAGACTACAGGGTCCGACTAACATTTCTTTTTTTTTTCTTTTTAATATATATACTTTTTATTGCATTTTAGGTTTGGGGGTACATGTGAAGAACATGCAAGATTGTTACATAGGTACACACATGGCAGTGTGATTTGCTGCCTTCCTCCCCATCATCTGTATCTGTTATTTCTCCCCATGCTATCCCTCCCCAACTCCCCACCCCTTGCTGTGCCTCCCCTTTTTCCCCCCAACAGACCCCAGTGTGAGATGCTCCCCTCCCTGTGTCCATGTGTTCTCATTGTTCAACACCCGTCTATGAGTGAGAATATGCGGTGTTTGGTTTTCTGTTCCTGTGTCAGTTTGCTGAGAATGATGGCTTCCAGGTTCATCCATGTCCGACTAACATTTCTGAATGCTCACTCTGGTTGCTTCATGGAAACTAGACTGTGGGGGCAGGGGCAGAGCAGGGAGCCAGTGGAGGCCATTGCAGTGGTCAAGGGGAGGTGACAGTGGCCAGAACTAGGGTAGGAGCCATGGAGATGGTGAGACGGGTTCAGATGCTGGCTATATTTCAAAGGCAAATCACTCAACATTTATTCATGGAGTGAGTGTGAGGTTTGACAGAAAGAAAGAGGTCTAGGATGACTCCAAGATGTTGACATGAACTTGAAGAATAGCGGTGAGGGAAGATGTCGGGTATTTACTTGTGAACATGTTACGTTTGTGACAGCTGTTACATATCCATGTAGGAATGTGTAACATTCAAGGGAATCTCTTAGCGGGAGAGTCACTGACATTTAGATGATTTTTCAGCCATGAGACCCTCTGAGCTTACCAAATGGGTACATGCAGATAGAGAAGAGAGATAACCCCCAAATGAAGCTTCCGTCCGTTTGAAGGTTAGAGACGGGATAGTGATGGATGCACTGAAGTAACTGAGCAGAAGTGGCCAGTGAGATAAGAAGAAGAACAAGAAAAAGTGGAGTCCCAGGAAGCATGTAAGGAACATGTTTCAGGATGAAGGAAGTTACTATTGGCTCCAATCGTTGCCAATAAACAAGGAATTTACAAGGAGATTGGCCCTCAAAAACATTGTTTTTCAATCTCCTTTGTTCTCTGTCTCTCTTCTCTTTTGCCTGGTGGAGCCATTCCCTCACACTGTCTGCCTCCTGACCTTTAGGCCTGGCTACAGGGCGCAAGGGACAACCTTGTGCCACCACACCTACAGACTGTCCAGGCTACTGACACCTCACTGCAAAATCAGACTACTGCTTGATGCGGGGGTTTCCCAGGAAAACTGCAGGACAGGCACATGGTACCCCGCACTTGGGCACTGCGAACTGCTGCCGGGACCTGAACTTGGATTCTTGCCATTTTCTGAGCCTGAATATGGCCTAAGACGAGACTTAGATGTAGGCTCTTTGAGTCCTCGGCCATAGGGGAAGGACTTACGTGAAGCCAAGAATTCGTGCCAGCCAGTTCAGGAGTATATACATATTCTTGAATTTAGCATTCACTAACATCCCAACATCAATCAGCAAACAAATCAATGGCATAAAGAACAGAGGTATCTTACTTAAGTTCATACATATCTCCAGCTTAAACATAGATCTTCCTTGAATATCTTACATAAAGAAAATGAGGAGGACAAATACCTAGGAGTCATCCTGGATTCTCTGTGTTCCCTCATACCTCATAGTTAATCCACTGATAAGTGCCTTTGACTCTACCAGTAAAATCTATTCATGATCTGAACATCTTTCACGCTGTTCATACTGCAGACCTACTCCAGAGCCCCAGCAGTTCTTGCCAGGGATATTGCATCATCCTCCTGCCTGCTCTGTCTGGAGACCTCATTCTCTTAGAGTCTGGTCTCCATACATTAGCTGGGGTGAGCGTTCTGAACTGTAAATCAGATCACATCACTCGTCCACGTGAAACCCACCAGAGACTTCCCCCATCGTAGCCCACCAGGCCTCACAAGATCTGGCTCCCATCTCTCTTTCCTTCTATGTTTTACCTTATTCACCACTCTTGAACTACATTCACTTTTTTTTTTCTTAGATAGTCTCTCTCTGTCCCCCAGGCTGGACGGCAGTGGCACATGATCTCGGCCCACTGCAACCTCCGCTCTTGGGTTCAAACGATTCTCCCGCCTCAGTCTCCCAAGTAGCTGGGATTACAGGTGTGCACCCTCGCGCCTGGGTAATTTTGGTATTTTTAGTAGAGACAGGGTTTCTCTATGTTTCCCAGGCCCATCTTGAACTCCTGGGCTCAAGTGATCTGCCTGTCTCAGCCTCCCAAAGTGCCAGAATTATAGGCATGATCCACTGTGCCTGGCCTGCATTCACTCTTCTTTCTGTTCCTCACACACACCAGTGCATATCCACCCCAAGGTCTTTGGTTGGCTCTCCTTTCTTCTGGAAGGCTCTTTCTCAATGACACCTTTGGCTGCCTGCTCCTCACTCTGCCCTCTCCTCATCACCCTCTCATCCCTGGTTGCAGTGATCCATCTTCCTAACTTCATCTGTGGAATTTGCCTCATTCCACCTACCAGGACCTACACTGGCATTTTTCATTTGCTTATTTCTTTGCTGGCCGTCTCTCTGCTTTAGTATGTCAGCTCCTGTGAGATGGGGACTCTGTTGGACTTGTCATTGTCATATGCTCTCTGTATGGGTCAGCACATAGCACTTAGTAGGTGTTCAATAAATGGCTGCTGACTGACAATCTGAAGTTAAAAAATTATTTTGGGCCTAATTTCTGATTTTTATTAGGTTTCTGATTCTTATTGGTCTTAGTTTTTATGATCAGGATGGGGTAACCATTCAAATGCAATGAAAGGAGGTGATTCTTCCTGAGCCTGTGAGTTAGTTGAGACTTAGAGCGAGAGACCCTCTTTCTCAAGGGAGGGGTCACAGGCTACGCCCACCCTCCATTCCCAGCCTATGTGTTCTTGGCAACCCATGCCACAATACGAGGTGATACTTGGGATGCTTAAGGTCTCGCTGGGACAGGAGGAGGCCTTCGACAATCACTCTTTGGAACTCTTGCCCCAGGGTGACTTGGCTGATGCCCCAGCTGGCATCAGAAGAGCCCAGGCCCACAGCAAAGGAGGCATTCACTGTGCTGAGGTTGCTGACTTTCAGGAATCCACAGAGCCGGCCAAGTTGTGTTAACGTGAAGCTGGCCAAGAGCTTTGGTTGCCTCGTTTCCTCCTGAAGATCCAACGTCTGTGACAGCTGTGAATCCTCCAGTGTCAGGGCACCCAATCTTATTTGGCTTTGTCTTTTTAAGAGTATGTTTCTTTAGGGGAATCCAAAGTGAGAAAATATAGAGGCTCAGAGTAGGGAAATTTCAAAGCCAGAGGTTTTAATGCTGACATCGGGACTGGATTCCGAGTGGCTTTGAGACCTTTGCCACCTTCCGTAGTGTGTCGGTATCCCCTTCAATCCCATAAGCTCGGTTGCGAATCCCTGTTAGCGAGTGACTTCATCATTAACTCCGGGCAGTCAGCTGATTCTCAGAACCAAAATCTGCTTGAGTCTCTGCAGAACTGACTTTGCTCTGCTGTGCCTGGTGGTGCAGGGTCTATGGAAAGCCAGCTTCTGTGAGTAGTCTGAGACTTACACGTGTCACTGCTGCACTCACACTGCCCACATGGAGCAGTCACAGTAGGAGTTTGTCTTACATCAGCATCTTGCATAAGAAACATTTCATCTGCCTTGCTTTGGGAGACATCATTTCCCATTAGAAGACTCAAAGAAGGGAAGTCAAATGCAACTATTTCTTGAGTGCTTACTATGTGCCAGACACTTGGCTGGGGACTCAATAACGTCACAACACAACTTCAGCTGAGCCACAAGGAAGATGAAAGACCATGGAAGGACAGGTGTCACGCGTGAAGCCTATCCAGTGCTGCTGGTTTCCCTATAGGAATCTACATCCATCTGCTTGTGTGTTACGCCGGGATGGAAGGAAAGCAGACCAAATTCAGAGATCCTAGCTGAATTTGGAAGGAAAGACAGAGCCAGTCACAGCAGTAAGCCAGCATCAGTGAGAGCTTGGAAGCAGGATCTCGTTCACCAGGTCACCATAAATGAACCAGGATACCTGGCCTGGATGTCACATCTAGAAGGAACTGAGAGACCAGGCCCACATTTAGAACAGCAGATCCTAGGTTTCACCAATACCACACTAAAGTGAAGCCAATTTATGCCTCCTATAAAAATCCTGTCTCTGTGCTAACAGCCTCATCTTTCCTTGTCTTCTCCTGGGCTTTTACTCTAAAATGATCTCTTTTCTTTTGCATTTATGATCTCTAACTCCTCGTATCTCCTGTTCTCTAACCAAAATTACATCAAAGATTCTGCCTTCCTAATTAAACTCTCCCTCAAATATGTACCTGCCTCGAGTTCCCTTGCCTTGGTACCAACCTCTCCCTTTTCTCAAGACCATTCTTCTTGAAATTCCCTCTTTGGTCTCCTCATCTTCCATTCCCTTCTTTAATAATCTTGCAATTTTCCCCCCAAATCTCCTGAAACTGATCTCTCTAGAGATCACTAGTTACCTTCCTAATCAATAATTAATTATCTTTCTAATCAGTACACCCTGTGGCATTCACCTTCTCTTTCCTCATTTCTCCACGCCCTCCCATTTCACGCCTAGTGAGATCATAAGACTTGCACTTCTTGTGCACAACAGCAGGGAAAGGACATAGGAGGCAGATGTGCTGATCCTCCTGCGTTAGGTGGGAGACACAGTCTTCCTTGGCACTTGAGAAGCTCTGACAAAGGACACTCCCATGGGTCAGGGTTTTGACTCTTAACAAAGTGAAGGAACGTGAAAGCCTGAGTTAGAGGCACCCTAGACTTAGATGAATGGGATGCTACCCAGGCCCTATTACACTTTGACCTGTTTGCAGAGTAATAGGCAAGTTTGGATTAAACTGTGTGCCATTGTTTCTTAGGTTTAGATAAAGCAGCGTGCCTAATTGAGATTTTCATCTTTTGGGTCTCAGCTCATTATGTCTAGGTTCACAAGGATTTGAGTAGATGCAGATAGGATTAGTCAATATTTTAAGCCTCCCTCAAAAGGGAGTACAAGAGTCAGATCTTTGTTTAAAGACAGCTGGGGCTTTAAGGATTGACTGGAAGAAAATCCTTTGTGAGGGTTATAGCTGAGGCTTTGGATTAATTAAGAAAGCCCTCTGATTAGAGCAGAGAGGGGTGACCAGTCCTGCTGGTGACGGGTTGTCCTTGCTTCGGTCTCTTGCAGCATTCAGCAAACCTTTGCCTCCTGGGCTCCAGTTCAGGCCAGGCTTTCTTCCCTTTGTTAATTTCCCAAAGCACTGAACATTTTAAAGCCATCCCCGTTCCCCAAGAGAATGGTTGAGCTCAGCTCCACTTCTCAGGCCCCGATTAGGTGTATAGTTTTGGCATATTTCCTGCCACGGTTGTTTCTAGGTTTAATTTTATTCTTTGTTTCTGTTCCCCCACAATGTACTAAAGACTGAACCAGGAAACTGAAAGAAGAAGAGAGCATGGGGTGATGATTAATACAATTTTTCAGTGGTCTTGTCAGATTTTACAGGATGTTCATGATGCTAATTCAGCAGTCCTTATAATATGTACCTTTCTTTAATTCCTTTAAATCTCAACACAAGGTCAAGGCAAAGTCAGGAGAAGCAACCAGCGTGGGACATTGGACCAGACCTCCTGGTGTTGTAGTTGTTGTTTTGAGAGTCCTGTACTTGCTGTGTAACCTTGAGAAACTTTCTCTCTATCTCTGGGCCTTGTTCCCCCACATACTGAACAGAGGTAATCGTGCTGGTCCCCTCCCTGCCTCAGAGGGAATGAGAGGATGAATGAGATCATGTCTGTAAGCATGTTGAATTCCTTGGAGAAAGGTGCTGTGGAAGTGCACAGATGTTGGGTATTTGTGCAGCACTCCAAGTTCTTGGAAACAGGGCCTCATGCAGAGGACACCTTGCACGCTGCTAGCATCTGGCCTGGAGCCAAAGCATCCATAACGTGCAAGAGGGACTGGGTGTCCCCAGGCCTCCATCAGGGCCCCACCTGACCAGCCCAGACTGATGGATGCCAACTCTATCTATAGAGTTTCTTAAGTAAGGAAATTGCACATGCTTCATTGGAAGTATATCCAGGGTTTCAAGAATCTTCCCTTTAGGGAGGTCTTCCTAGCGTGGAGCTGCGCTAACTCCCACTTTATTTTGTCCTGTATTCAATGGGGTGAAAGAACTGCAGGGCGTTCATTCATATTTACTTAGCGACTTTTCTCACCAGGCACAGGATGAGGTGGTGAACAGTGCAATCCTTACGGAGTTGTGGGACTGGTGGAAAATAACTCAAGGGTGTAGAACAGGAAATGTGTGTAATTCTGATAAGTGGAGACAGCGCCTTATCCGACCCTTTGGTAACCTAGCTTAACTCAGTTGGTTAAAATTATTTTCTGTATTTTCTAGATGGTGTCCCTCTTTTTTCTCACTTTCTCCAGTGGGTGTGTGTCACCCTTTCCCCCATCTGTGTTAGGGCACATGCATGCACACCCACATGTCCTCTGCTAGGGCTGGGATCTTTCACCTATGCTGTCCAGTCTGTTTTGCAAAATTTACCCAGGTTTCCAGAAGCACTGAGTGGAACTTGGTGTATGCACATGAGGCCAAAGTGACAAGGTAGGCTCGTAGTGTTTCCATTGTCTGTGTGAGGAAGGAAGTAAGGGCATTGATGAAATGGGTATTGCAAGCCCTTAGGACAGCAGGGCCCCCACCGCTGCCAGGAGGCAGCCTGTGAACATCAGCGCAGCTGGTGTCCTTGGGTGGCCACTTGCTGTCTGCTTTGGTGCCATGTGCCCATTTCCTAGAGGGGCCCAGGTAGGGAAGGGTGGCCTCTAGAGTAAAGGCCCCCCAGCCTTCTCTTAGCATGTCCCTACACCTTTACCAGGATTAATTGCTCCCCTGTGTGCTTCCATGATCCTTAAATGCACCTCTATTTTATGATGAGTGACAGCCAACTATGGTTTTTGGCACTCCTTAACAGTAGGAGTCTGTTTCCCCTCATTGAGGGCAGGAATTGTGTCTGCTTTATCTTTGTCTCCCTGGTAATTCAGCACGTAGTATGTGCTTAATAAATATTTGGGAAGGAAAGAGGAATATAGGAATTTTATACACTGAAGTTCATCTAAGGGGAGCTCTGGAAATTCCAGTCCATGATACCTAGTTAGCACCACAGAAAATAGGGGTTTAAGAAAGATGCTGATGATGTAGGTAGTGGTCCTACAGGGTAGACAGGTTTGACTGACAGCCTGTAAGAGCACAAGTATGCTTTCTATGTCGTGGGGGTGCAGAGGGAGGTGGAGAGAGTTGGGAGGGGAAGGGGACCTTACTGTTCTCCAGAGCTACCCAGGACCTACTTCTGGGGAAGTTTGCCTGCCCGCTTGCTAGGAGGAGGTTGTCCGCCTTGCCTGGGGGCTGGCTTGTGTCTGCTGCCTGATACCAAAGCTGATCCTTTTCAGGATGGGAAGCAGCCAGCTGGTTTTAAGAGAATGTTCTCTTCTGCCCCTTGAGGGGAGTGCTGCTCCAGCTGCAGGGCTGGGGAAGTGACCAGCCCTCTGTGGGCAGAGCAGTTATTTCCAGAAGTCAGGTGGACAAGGGACGCCTACATTGCCACTCTGTTGGCCAAGCCAGGCAGTCGGCAGTCATCCTGTTTTTTTATTTTGTTTTGTTTTTTTGAGGCTGGGTCTCACTTTGTTGCCCAGGCCGAGTGCAGTGGCATGATCACAGCTCATTGCAGCCTCAACTTCCTGGACTCAAGTGACTCAGCTCCCCAAGTAGCTGGACTATGGGTGGCATGCACCACCATGCCCAGCTACTTTTTATATTTTTTATAGAAACAGCATTTACCGTATTGCCCAGGCTGTTTTGAACTCCTGGGCTCAAGTGATCTACCCGCCTCTGCCTCCCAAAGTGTTGGGATTACAGGCCTGAGCCACTGTGCCCAGTCGCGGGCTCTTCCTGTGGCTTCTCTTCTCTGTTCCAGTTAAGAGGACGTGGAATGGTGAGGGCAGCGCTGGGAGTGAAGGAGAGGACTTGATCTGGGTGGGAGGGCCAGGCTGTCCTGGGACCTTGCCCCTCCCATCCTTCCCTACTATGGAGACTTGTGGAGACCACTGGGGCCATGCCAAGAGTCTTATTGCTACCCTGTAAGCCCCCACTTCCCTAGCACTCTTCCCTAGTCCTCTGAGAATGGCCAAGTTCAGAGACAGCCCCCTGAGCCTGACTATCTGAGGACCGGGCTCCTCTCTAAGTGGCTGAGCAAATATTTGGACCTTTCTTTGCCTTTCCTGCCACTGACCAGCCTAGGAGTGGACAGCGCTCATGCCTTATATCCAAGCCAAGGTGGGCATAGGATGTTTCTGGGTCACATGAGTCTGCTGTGTCTGGCACGAAAACAAGCCTGACTTCTTGAGAACCTACTATATGCCTAAGAACTAGACCTTTTACCTCGATTAGGTCATGACAGTAGGTTAATGACATACATTGCATAGAGGAAAAATGGCAGCTCACCAAAACAGGTCATGTGCCTGAATCTCCTGGGCTAATAAGCAGTAGAGCTGGAATTTGTACCCAGGGCCCTTGACTCCAGAGCCTGTACTGTGAACCACTGTTTTAGCACCAGCTTCTCTCTGGGATCTCTATAGGGAAGATGTAAACAATATGGGCTGCATTCTCAAGGGAGTCATGACCAGAATGGGAGTCAATATAGCACATAGGAAAGAGGCACCAGCAATATCTGCAGAGGGGGGTGGCATGCCGTGTCGCACATGCGCAGAGGTTTAGAGGGGAACATGGCTTGATGGGGTAGGTTTCCTAGACGAAATGATGTTTTTCAGCAAGACTTTGAAGGCTGGCTCAAAGACAGGTAGTGTTGCTGAGAAGCTGCACTCTGTGAAGGACTGACATTTCTAGATGGACAGCCGCTCACTTTCAGCCGAGACCACTTGTCCTCCCCCTGCCCCCAGAGAAGGGCAGCTCCCCATGCAGTGTCTGAGGTCCGTGCACTGACGTCTTGTACTCACCTGCTTCCCCCACTGCATGATCGACTTCTCCATGGCAGAGACCTTCTCTTGCTCATTATTAGATTGCCTGTGTCGAGTCCGTGGCAGGGACTCAATGAATATTTTTGAATTGGTGCCCTGATCCCTATCTTTCTGAGGAGCAGCAGTCCTACTCTTAGCTGTGACCCAGGCTGTGAAAACTGGACAGCAGCTGGCATTTCTGGTGTGGCTGCTTGCTGCCAGATCTTGGTGCCACATGGTGAGCAGAGAAGCCCCAGGGCTCAGTGGAGGTTTGGGACGGAAACCTGGCAGGAAGGGCCCCAGGGCGTATGCTTGGCCTGCCTATGCCTTGCCTGTGGCTGCAGTGGTGGTAGGGAGGGAAATGGATTACAGTGCCCTCTGCACTCTCTCCTGTCCTTGCACACATCTGCCATGGTGAATTATAGATGTTGGGACACTTTGCTACCCTGGAAGGACCCAAATGGAGCAGACTTAAGAGGGAGATGAAAGGAGGAAGGGAAGCAAGAAGCTGGGAGGTCAAGCCTTGGAAGAGCCAGGCTACCTGGTCAGGCCAGTGTGCTCACTGCCCTATCCTCCAAGCCCTGCTCTGCCTCTTCCAGGAAGCCCTCTCTGCCCTCCCCTGTCCTCACTGAGTTTTGCTTCTCCCTTCCCTGAAGTTCTCTTGGCCCATGATCTGTCTGACTTTTTGGTGACTCTGTAGTCTACCACAGTTTCGGCACCAGGTTGCCTCTAAGATTTCTTAGAGAAAATGAAAATAAGTAAACAGTATGGTGACTCTGTTTTCTGAACTAAAAATTGGGACATAGACATGTGATGTGACACGAGACTGGATGTGGACTGTTGTTGAGAAAAATACAGTGTATGTGGCCAACACAGGGATGGCTCCATGGCCCTCCTCCAAGGTCTGATTTGCCTACTTAAATCTGTTGTTATTTGTTTGTCTGTTTTTTAACTCACTTGTGTAAGCCGTGTGTCTTCATTTGGATTAAAGTCCCTTGGGGGGTTTTCTGTGCATCAAAGGGTGTACGTTGCATTTCCTTTTTTTTTTTTTTTTTTTTTTGAGATGAAGTCTTGCTCTGTCACCAGGCTGTAGTGCAGTGGTGTGATCTTGGCTCATTGTAACCTCTGTCTCCCAAGTTCAAGTGGTTCTCCTGCTTCAGCCTCCCGAGTAGCTCCCAGCTAATTTTCGTATTTTTAATAGAAACAGGGTTTCACCATGTTGACCAGGATGGTCTTCATCTCTTGACTTCATGATCCACCCCCCTCGGTCTCCCAAAGTTCTGGAATTACAGGCGTGAGCCACCATGCCTGGCCTTCCTTGATATTTTTGAATCTCTTTAAGACCTCTGCCAGTTCATCCCTGCTTTTGATGGTGGGAGAGAGACACATGAATCCTTTTCCTGTTTCTCAATTTTTCTTTTTCCCCAAAATACAATAATTCAGGCTCTTACCTGAGCTCCATTTTCCATCTTTAATTGTGGAGTTAAATAGAGAGAAGGACATGAGAAGGCTTATGATGATAACAGAGGGTAGAGCTGGAGGTAGGATGTCTTACAATCCAGGATTGGCATCTGATTCAGAGTGCACAGGGCATACAGAGTGCACGGTACCCAGTCTCTAGTGGGTCCAAGAGTGTGGCAGAGAAGAGGCAGGTTTGGGGGTTTTGGTGACATCATCACAGCCCCCGGTACTCACAGGGTCCACGGACCCCAGTACTCATGGTCACCACTCCTCTCTGCTTTCTCCTGAGCGTGGAAAAGAACAACCCAATGTCATCTTGTCCTTCTGTCTGCTTCCAAATAAGATCAAATTTTACCCATTCCACCCAGATGAGCATCTGTTCTGAATGCTCAGAGATATCTACTGGATGGTTGGCTCCGTAAAGTTTCAGATCCACAGTTTATCTCTTCGTTTCTCACTTCAGTTGGCATGGCAGTAGACATACAGCAGCAGCTCAAAAAATCCTTAACACGCAGGGGAAGAGATGGCTGAGTTCTTCTCTGTCTCCTGTTCCTGAGCTTAACTGCTTTCACACACAGGGCTCCTCCAGGGCCTACCATGGCGTTTCTTGTTTGCAGGACATGACCTGAGCTGGGGACAGAAAGTTCCCAGGACATTGGAACTGAACAGTGTGAACTGCAGGAGCTCTTAACCTTGCCTCCAGCTGGAACCCTTGACTGCCGTAAGCACAGTTCTTTTCATCTCAGACCCATTACTGCCCAGGCCTCCAGCCCCAGTGTCACCACTGATCTTCCATATTCCTCACCCTTTGCATAGCCCCCTAGCCCGAGAGAGACAGAGAGAGAGAGAGAGAGAGATCAGATAATATAGTTTATAATTCATCAAGAGTCCATAATTCAATCCAGTTGAAATACTCATTTATCTCTTAAAATCTCAAAAGACCAGAATTCTTGGCCCACTTTTTGATAGATATAGGAGTTGGGAAAATTTAAGAATGCGAAACTGTGGGATAGGAAGCATAGAACGAGAGACACAGGTCTTAGGATGAAGAATTCAAGAGCCATTGGTCTACCTGCATGTCTATGCATTCATTTCTTCCCTTCTTCCTTGGCTAAAGGAAAACTTGATTAAAGAGAAGAAATTGGTACCATTTTTAAAATAAGCTGAAAGGGAAAGGAATGAACATCTTTCTTTTTTTCCATAATTGTCTCCAATTATCCTTTCCACTCTTCTCTTTTCCAGAAGAATCTATTCTTATCCTCTGGACCCATGAAGAGAACTTCCAAGATAGACCCTTCTGCTTTCTTGGGAGCTTAGTGAAAGGGAAGTATAGATTTGTAGGTCAAATAGGCTAATGAGAGAAAAGTAGAGTCATCAAGGAAAAGATGTAAGAACTTAATAGCCTGTTGACTCAAAAAATAACCACAGAGGTCTATAAGTGGTAATGGACTCCGGGGAGTAAGAAGAGGATATGACACTGATTAAGGAAGGAAAAGGTTAGAGGAAGAGAGTAAATTTCCTCCAGGGTGGAAGTGACCCAGAGAACAGTGGGGCATTTGTTCATTAACTTTTAAAGTGACTTGCACTTTTAGCATTATTCCCAGGGATGTGAGTGGGAAAATGAATGGGATCAGGATTTCTCAGCCATCAAGTCTCCTCCATGCCTGGCCCCAACTCCAAAAACTCCTCAAGGACCTTGTCTCCCGGGACACTCCGCTTTGGCCTCATCCTGGTGGGAAATTGACTATACCTTGGGCACTCTGCCCCTCCCCAAATCTTCTGTCCAGTGCCCTTGAAACAGAAGTTGTGAAATGCATGACTCATAAAAAATGTGAGCGGTAGAGAGGCCAAACTTACTTTTCACCAATCCTGCCCTCACTTTACAGGAAATAACACTGAGGCCACATAGGGCAGGTGACTTCCTTGAAATCAGATGGCTGGCAAGCTGTTTCCGGCCCAGATCTTTTGCCTGAAATGCTGTAGCTCTAGGTTTACCTGCAATCTCTTTCCTGCTTAGCAGTCACCTTCCCACATGAAGCAGAAGGCAGTGCCCTGTGCAAAGCCCTATGTGCAGATTGTATGGCAAGAACCAATGTCGGGAGGAGCGAGGACATTGCTATTACCAGGGCCTGGGATTTAGTACCCATGTCCCCTTTCATTCTGCTTTTGTCTCACCTTGAGTCTGTGGCAGAAAAACTCTTCTGCTCTTCCCTGTAGAGCAGGTATGTCATTCAGAGGTTGGTTCTCCCTCCTATACCCTAACACCACCTGTGAGTCACCTTCCATTAATCCACCTCTGACCAGATTCCAGCAGGCGCCTAGCCACCACTTATCCCCTGTCTGCTTCATATTGTTCCCTGGGATCTTTTCTTTCATCATTGCATGACCCTGAATTTATAGAGTCCCAGTTGGAAGGAAGCGACAATTTAGGGGCATCCAATAAAGTTTCTACATATTTCTGGCAGGTGCTCATTTAGTATGTTTGAATACTTCTAGGGATGACAAATTTACTACTTTATAATGAAGCTTGTCCCCCCTTTTGATCAGGGAGCCCACAATTTCCACAATTCCTAAGGCTGCTCTCTGAGCCCACACAGAGAAGGCAGAGCCAGCGCCACAGGGCCATTCTTCTGATGTTTGAAGGCAGCTGTTCTGCCTTACTTGAGTATCTTCCATTCCTACCAGAGCACTAACACTTATTTTAGCCATTCCTTAACTTGATAATGTTTCCAGACTCTCTCCTAGTCTGGTCCCTCTTTCCCTTTTTTCAATATCCCTCTTAATTGTAGGTCCCAGAAAAAAACTCCCAAAGTGGGTGCAGCTGGACTCTTTTTCTTTTAACTTTTGCTTTAAGTTCTGGGGCACATGTACAGGTTTGTTACATAGGTAAAAGTGTGCCATGGTGGATTGCTGCACAGATCATCCCATCACCTAGGAATTAAGCTTAGCATCCATTAGCTATTCTTCCTGATGCCCTCCCTCCCACCATAACCACCCCCAACAGACCCCAGTGTGTGTTGTTCCCTCATGTGTTCGTATGCTCTCATCATTCAGCTTCCACTTATAAGTGAGAACATGCAGTGTTTGGTTTTCTGTCCCTGTGTTAGTTCGCTGACGACGATGGCTTCCAGCTTCATCCATGTCCCTGCAAAGGACATGATCTGATTCCTTTTTATGGCTGCATAGTGTTCTATGGTGTATATGTACCACATTTTCCTTATCCAGCCTAGGTTAACTCCATGTCTGTGCTATTGTGAATAGTGCTACAATGAACATATGCGTGCATGTATCTTTATAACAGAATGATTTATATTCCTTGGGTTATACATCCTGTAATGGGTCTGTGGGATCAAATGGTATTTCTGGTTCTAGATCTTTGAGGAATCGCTACACTGTCTTTCACAATGGTTGAACTAATTTACACTCCCATGAACAGTGTAAATCAAATAGTGTTCCTATTTCTTTGTAACCTCACCAGCATCTGTTGTTTTTTGACTTTTTAATGATAGCCATTCTGACTGACAAGCCCTCACTGTGGGCTTGATTTGCATTTCTCTAATGATCAGTGATGTTGAGCTTTTTCCATATTTTTTTCAGGCACATGTATGTCTTCTTTTGAGAAGTGTCTATTCATGTCTTTTGCCTACTTTTTGATGGGGTTGTTTGTTTTCTTCTTGTAAATTTGCTTAAGTTCCTTGTAGATTCTGAATATTAGACCTTTGTCCGATGGATAGATTGCAAAAAATTTCTCCTATTCTGCAGGTTGTCTGTTCACTCTGATGAGTTTCTTTTGCTGTGCAGAAGCTCTTTGGTTTAATTAGATCTTATTTGTCAATTTTTACTTTTGTTGCAATTGCTTTTGGCATTTTCATCATAAAATCATTGCTCCTGTCTGTGTTTTGAATGGTATTGCCTAAATTTTCTTTTAGGGTTTTTATAGTTTTGGGTTTTACATTTAAGTATTTAATCCATCATGAGTTAATTTTTGTATAAAGTGTGAGGAAGGACTTTTACTTAATTTGCTCCAAATGTTACACATACGTCAGTGCTATCTGGGTTTTAGAGGTCATGTCACACTTTTGGCTTATGCTGAGCTCAGATTCAACTTGCTCCCTGAAGGCTTGTTCATCTGAGCTGCCATTGACATGGGCTATACTCATTCCCATGCTTTTCTGAACCTAAATGTAGATCCTTACAGTTGACCAGTTCAGATGCCTCTTGTTAATTTCAGCCAGCCTTGCTAAGCACCTGAGATCTTCATAGGTGCACTTACTGCCAAGCAGTGTTTTATCTGCTTTCCAACCTAGCGATACCTGCAAATATTACACTTGATTTTTCTTTACCCAAATCACTGATAAAAATAGTGACCAGGAGAAGGCGAAGGAGAGTAGAATACTGTCAAGGATTTTCTTTCATTATTTCATTAATCAATACTCTTTAGGGATGCTTACTTCATCAATTGCAAGTCCTTCTAATTCCACGTAGCATAGAAAATAGCATTCAGCCCCCCTCAGAAATGCATTCCAGTAATCCCTTTGAAAACTTTGAACCCAGTCCCCAGTCTTTGCCTTTATGTATCTTTTACATAAAAACTGTGGCCTCAAATGTGTCCATCTTTCCTCTGGCAGAGAGAAGGCTGAGGATTTGGCTTCATAACCCAGAGCCTGGAGATACCCCTGCCATCCAGTTGGCGCCCTGAGGATTTCGGCTCGAGTGTGGGCAGGCTTAGAGCCAGCGTCCAGGCACTTGTCCAGATTTTTGGTTGGACAGCCCTTCAGAATTCCTCATGTAAATGATGTCGTCACATCTGGTGGAGGGTAGAGATATAGTGATCAAACTATGCAGCCCATGTTCCAAACTAAGTCTTTCTCAATCAGCGTCAGGACATCTTTAAGACCACCCCAGGAATCTACGTGTAAAAGTCTGCCAGCATCAATTATCTAGGGACAACTACCTCTGAATCAGGACTGAAAAGTAGCACTCCTCACGAAGAAGCTTGGTCCACATCAGACCTGAGGGGTTTGATGGCTTGGGGGTGTGAAGCTGGGTGCCCTCACTCTCACTCTTTCCCTGGGGTACATTTCTTCCCTACCTCTCTGTGATTCCCTCTTGTTTATCTTGTCCAAACTGCAAGTTTGTTTTCACAACCTTTCATTCATTGAAATGTCACTCTATTTTCTCTGCTGCGCACTCCTTCCAAAGGTGCCAAGAGGGTGTGGCCTATGGGAGAAGGGGAGCCACCTAGGGAGATTGTCCCCATGCTGGAAGTGGGAACGGCAGGGAAGAGGGCTCTATTTTCCATTGAAGAAAAGCTGGGACAAATGCTTCTTTTCTCTTTCTCAGGAATGAAGCACCCTTTGAAAGGTGTAAATCCTCATTGGTAGTCATTTCCTTTTAGTATCGTAGCTGAACCTTTCTTTCTTCCAATGCTTGACCTCCAGTAGGCGTGGGTGGTGCAGTGGTGTGGTCAGGGTTGGAGGTAGGTGGGATTCTCATGACCTCTGCTCCTCAGAGTGGGGAACAGCATAACGAAGTTTCTCAGCTCATCAGAGGCACTTACCCAGGGTCTCAGCAGATTCAGAACATCTGTTGCTGCCCTTTCTCCAAATTTGTCTCTAATTTGTCGCTAAACAGGGAGAAAAGTAGGGATAGAGAGGGGATATGGATGCTGTGAACTCTTTCCTTCCTTGAAGGAGGACATCAGCTCCACATGGATGGTAACATCGCTTTACCTTTTTGAGTCTCCAGATTTTAGGGACAGAATAATTTCTTTGCTTATATCCTGAAATAGTGAGTGGCTTGACACTGTTGCCTTTGGGGACATAATGGTTTGCATTTCCTATTTGTGACAGCAATTTGTCCTCCAAACTGCCTTGTCCTTCCCCATGAGTGCTAAAGGCCACCCCCTAGCACCACCCCACTGTTCCCATTGCGAATCTTGGAGCCTCTTCCTTTTCCTGCATCATTCTCTCCCCTCAATCCTGAGACCCCCATCTCTTCTCTTATGCCTGAAGCTCCTATGTTTCCTTCTGTTTCATTCTTTTATTTTTTTGAGACAGAGTCTTACTCTGTCATCCAGGCCAGAGTGCAGTGATGTGATTTTTGGCTTACTGCAACCTCCACCTGCCAGGTTTAAGCGATTCTCCTTTCTCAGCCTCCCAAGGAGCTGGGCTTACAGGTGTGCACCACCACGCCTGCCTAATTTTTGTACTCTCAGTAGAGACGAGGTTTTGCCATGTTGGCCTGGCCGATCTCTAACTCCTGACCTTAAGTGATCCGCCCACCTCAGCCTCCCAAAGTGCTGGGATTACAGGAGTGAGCCACCACACTCAGCCTGTTTCCTTCTTTTTCATTGTGTGTCATCTTTGCAGTACATGTGTAAAGGGACAAAACCTTTATTTTCAGTATTCTACTTTCAAAAACTTGAGATGAGGGGCATTTAAAAATAACTTACTATGTTTTTTATCTTTACAAAATAATCTTTGTTTACTGCAGGAAAAAAATGGAAACTCAGATAAGTGCTTTAGAAAAAAAGCAAAGAACAATTGTTTTAATTTGACCACCATTAATATTTTGATACAGTTTTTCCTAATCCTTGCATGCATGTGTGTGTCTGTGGGTGTAAATAAGATGAGATATACTGTACATTTTGTGACCTGAGTTTTCTACTTAATAATTATTGTGAACAGGGAGCCACACTTAGCCTGGCATTTTGGCATGATGCTTCTAAATCCAGACAGAGAGGCATCCTTTCATTGTTCATCCTCTGCCTGTTCAAGTAACTGCCCAGCATGTTTGCCTCTTATCTAAGCCGGGGCTGAGTGTTCTTTTTATTTCTCTCCATATGTCCATGAGATCTTGTTTCGGTGGCTTCACGCCTTTCTATACATGTATTCCTTACTTTGGTTTCTGGGTGCTCAGAGAACATCTTCCTCTCCAGGAGAGGCCATTAGTGACTTTTGCTGCAACTTTGTGTGCTCTTAATCCCACGACTGGGAAGGTCAGCATGCCTCATCCCTGGTGAGGAGCAGAAACCCAGATGAGGAAGGGGAATAAAGTGGTGCCCAGAGGTTGTCAGCCTGGAAGATGTGATGTGGCTCTGAGTCCAGGAGTCCTGTGTCCAGGAGAGGCCTGGAGAGAAATAAGTGTGGAAACTAATGGAAGGAAGAGGCTGGGGTGGGACATAGACAGACCTCCCAGCCCCAGAAGGGCCATACTGCTGGAAGTACATGTGTCCCACTCTCCGTGGCCCTGAGACTTTGGCAAGCACATGAGTTGCACAAATGGCCAGAGCAGCTGAGAATGCAGAGATCATCGAGACCTTTATTTTACAGATGAAAAAATCAAATCTCAGACAGAGAACATTCCTATAGCAAATAACAACAGAGCTGGGTCTTGGAGTCACATTTCCTGTCTCTCAAGGCAGAGTTTTCCTATATCCCAACTTTAGGGCAGGTCTGAGAACTGATGACAGGAAGGCGAGGGATTGGGTCAGGAGGCCAAGGGCAAGTGTAGCTCCTCTGAGAAAAACGTCAAGTGTAACGCTAAGTTTCCTTCTTCTTTCCTATAAGAAAGTCTAGGGTTTGGAAATACAGGAGTCTGGAAGAGGCGGTGACTGACTGTCTTTCTCCCCAAAAAAGCCAGCCAACCAGGAGGTGTTTCTTAAGAGCCTGCTTTAAGCTGAGACTGAGACTAAGAAATCCAATGGCTAAGTGGTCCCAGCTCCCACAGGGTTTGAGATCTAGTAAATTGTTATGTTGTGTGGCAGAGACTGTGTGTGTTATGGAAGCACAATGGAAAAAGATGGGTATAATGAGCTGCAGCTGGCAGAACACTCTTGGAAGACGCTGGTTTTACGAGGGCAAACAGGATATGTATGTGTGTGTGTGTGAGTGTGTGTGTGTGTGTGTGAGTGTGTGTGTGTGAGTGTGTGTGTGAGTGTGTGAGTATGTGTGTGAGTGTGTGTGAGTGTGTGTGTGAGTGTGAGTGTGTGTGTGAGTGTGCGTGTGTGTGAGTGTGAGTGTGTGTGAGTGTGTGTGTGTGTGTGTGTGTGTGTGGAAACATAGCAGGAAGGGTGTAGCATCTGACCATGGAGTCACACTGATCTAGGCTCAAATTCCGGCTTCTCAGTTACATTCGTTCATCCATCCATCTATTCATTCATTCAGCTTACATTAATGGAGGGTCAGGAACTGTTGTAGTTTGGGGAACACAACAGACAACCCCCCTGTTCTATAGAGCTTTCATTCTGGTAAGGCTGCAGAGTGACGTTGGGCAACTCAACTTCCTATCTCTTAGCTTTCAAGCTGGAGTACTGCCTCCAGCCTCACAGGCTATGGGTTCCTGAGAGCCATAATGATGATGATAAAATAAGTACTATTTATTCAGCATTAACAACCTACCAATACTCGGCTAAGTATTTGCAAGGATCATTTCCTCTTCTCTTCATAACTTCCCCAGGGGACAGGGTTTTACAGATGTGGAAACTGAGGCTTAGAGAATTGAAATAATGACCCAGAATCAAGTGACAGAGGTAAGATTAAAACTCAGCAGTCATAACCACTGCACTCAAGGTGGCCCACCTGAAGTGTGTTGGGGGTGGCTGGAACTGACAATTGAGGGGCTCTGCAGCCCAGCAGAATTCTGCACTTTTTCTGGGGAGAGCTTCTTCTAGGAAGAGGTGGCCACGACAGCCAATAGAAGGCTGTGATCTGAGTGCGAGCCTCGTGCCAGCCACTTTCTGCATGTGAGACCATGCTGCTTGCCAGAAGCTGTTATTTCCTTCCATTCTGGCTGGCTGGAAGAGATTTCTCAGGGTTGTGCGTGGGGAGGGTTGACATGTTTATGCAGAGGTAATGACTGTGTTGGCTCCCTAAGGAAGAATTGGGATGAGAGCCCAGTTCCCTGTTTGGGGACTTGAACTGAGAGCCTCTGGTGGCCTGGAAAAGATGGACACCTTGTAGATTAATGTAGGAAGTTACCATCTCATGGCAATTTTATTTTATTATCCTTTCCTTTGCCTATTAGCTACGGTAAACTTAAACTTAGCTACAGTGGAGAGTGGCAATAGTCTACATCAAAAACAGCAAATGCCCAGACATTCTCCTTCACTTTTGGAATCTTAAATAAATATTTTTTTTCTCTATGGGATCACCCTCTTTTGCATGTGACTTCCAAGGGGTCAAGCTGATCTCAGAGCAAAGGAACTGCTGGTTGGTAACGATGCCTCAGGGTTGAAAAGGTGAAGAGGGTAGTCTCAGGGAACCAGAAGAGGAGCAGGAAAGTCAGCCCTGGAAGAGAACTTCTCATTCCTTCTCCAAGCCTTGCCCTGTCTCTTGACCTCCCCTGACTCCCTGCTCTTTCAGCTCAGCTTTGTCCATGGACTGCACTGAATACCGCCAGCAGGTAGTAGCCGTAAGGACCCATGCAATATCCAAAATTAATACTGAATACAAAGAAAGCTGTTATTTCAGCTTCTCTGGCAGGAGAATAGGAAGTGACCACTGGCTTGAGAAGGGCTGTGTTACCATCGCAAAGTAAACCACCATGCGGCTGGTTCTGAAATGGTCCAATTCCCTGTCTCTTATGATGAATCTCTTTAATACAAGTACCATTAAATTGGAATATAGTGATCATTCAGATTCAACTAATGTTTATTTTATGAAGTGGCTACTATGAACCAAGCACTGAGATAAAGCTTTAGTACAGTTAGGCCATTTAGTCTCTTAAAGATCAAAGGGCTCAAAGTTTACCTTTCCATGATCTATGAGAAAAAAGGTTTATCAAACAAGGAGTGCTGTATGCATGATTGCCAAGGGGAGGTTTTAAACCACTTACAAGGACAAACTGCTTCCCAGAAGCCTGCCAATGCTTCTTTTTTTTTTTTTTTAATATATATACTTTTTATTGCATTTTAGGTTTGGGGGTACATGTGAAGAACATGCAAGATTGTTGCATAGGTACACACATGGCAGTGTGATTTGCTGCCTTCCTCCCCATCACCTATATCTGGTATTTCTCCCCATGCTATCCCTCCCCAACTCCCCACCCCCTGCTGTTCCTCCCTTTTTCCCCCCCAAATGACCCCCGTGTGAGATGCTTCCCTCCCTGTGTCCATGTGTTCTCATTGTTCAACACCCGCCTATGAGTGAGAATATGCAGTGTTTGATTTTCTGTTCTTGTGTCAGTTTGCTGAGAATAATGGTTTCCAGGTTCATCCATGTCTCTACAAAGGATGCGAACTCATCGTTTTTGATGGCTGCATAATATTCCATGGTGTATATGTGCCACATTTTCCCTGTCCAGTCTATCATCGATGGGCATTTGGGT
>PVKV010029342.1:0-23779 GCA_004027835.1 Alouatta palliata | reverse complement strand
GACCTCGGCTCACCGCAACCTCCGCCTCCTGGGTTCAAGCAATTCTCCTGCCTCAGCCTCCCGAGCAGCTGGGACTACAGGCACGTGCCACCATGCCCAGCTAATTTTTGTATTTTTAGTAGACACGGGGTTTCACCATGTTGACCAGGATGGTCTCGATCTCTTGACCTCGTGATCCACCCGCCTCGGCCTCCCAAAGTGCTGGGATTACAGGCGTGAGCCACCGCGCCCGGCCTAATGGTACTTTTATCTCACTGTTTGAACAAGCAGCCCGACAGTTTCATTGTGCACTGGGCTCTGTGAATTGCAGACCCGGCCCTGCTCCTGAGTGCACAAGGAAGGTCACCAAACGAACCATGAAAGTCAAGTCTCCCCACGCTAAACAGCTGGTAACTGCCCCCCACCCCCCACTGCCAAATACAAGGTTTTCTCTTGGTCAACACACCTAGCGGAGGCTCCTGTCCCTGAACCCCAGTCTCTGTACTTTGCACCCGCCTGGTCCCGAGGCCCCAAAGCCATCAGGTCAGGGAACACGGGCTCAGAGCAAGCTCAGCCTTCTCATGGCAGCAGCCGCTCACAGTCAGATGGGCTATGCCCGGCCTCATTAGATTGGCCCAAGTGCTTTAACCATCAAATGAGTTGACCCCTGACATGAGACAGGTTGATTTATTGCCCTGCCAGCACTGCTGACAGCTGACACCAGGAGCCTGGCACTGTCTGGTCATCTCTCAAGCTCTGTGCGCATGGGCAGCCCCACATCTTCTGGCACGTTAGCACAGGCGGCCCCACCAGAATGCTAAGGGGCTCCTGCCCAGGTCGGTTTGTTTGTTTTTTTTTTTTTTTTTTAAGAAACTCAAATGAAGAGTGCGATCACGGGCAACCAGGAAGGTCTGCTGTGTGCCTGGAGATACGTGTGGGCCACGCTAGGAAACGCAGGCAAGCCTCAGCTAGAACCTGATGGCCTTCAGGGGGCTGGGGGTCCCAGGGCGAACAAAGCCAAAGGGTGCTCCTGGTCAAGGTCGTCCTGCTTTCCATCTCACATATTTCACAATGAGGATTTATTTATTTCAGCATTACTAATTCAGAATTTATGTTAACACAGAGTGGAGCACAAGCTCATCTATAACCTTCATGATGAAGTCAGTTGCACAGACAGCGCTGCAGAGGCCATCAGGCACCTCCTTACGGCCACGGAGTGGATCTTCACAGGTCCCTGAGAGCCGTGTACTTCCAGGCCAGCCAGCCACGCACGCATTACCTCAGCTTTTCCACTGCTTAAACCAGGTACCAAGGATTTCTCTTTGTTAACTGCACACAAACCCATTCCAAGTTTCCGTACATACCTGGTGTTAATTAATGAAGCCCCATTTCATTAATTCAGGCTAGCGCTCACCAACGGCGACAGCACCAAGCCCGAGACGTCAGCTCTCTTCTGTGCACATGGAAGCTCTCTTCCTTAGGAAAGTCCTTCTATCTCAAGCCTCAATATCCCCAACTTTTAAAATGATTGTTTCTGGCTTGCAGGGCATTGGGAGGATTCACAAAATGATGGATGGGCAACAGCTTGGCGAGATGCCAAGCCCCAGGGGACTCTGGTTAGTGATGAGGAGAAACATCCCCTCCTCCATGCCACGGGGCCACCACCTAAGTCTTCCCAGTTCTGACTGCCTGTTCCCTCTGACCGTTTGTCATCCCGTGTTGTGGGTGCAGATGAGCTCCCAGTCTCTGGAAGAAAGTCGAAAATCCTGAGCAGCGTGGCGCAAACACAGATGCAGAACCAAAGCGAGGTTCTGCCCGGTGCTCACCAGCAGGCCAGGGCTGAGGCTTTGGCTAAATGGCCGCTTCATACGTTTTTCTCTTCATAAACATGGAGGACCTCTGAGCCTGCACCCAGTCTCAGGGCTGAAAGGGAGAAGTGCATGAAAAGCCTTTGGTCTGGGCATGAAGTCCAATGCTTACACTCCTAGGAAGTTGTTAGGAAAGCAGGAACAAGGCCATCCTGCAGAGTTTAATTAAACTTCCAAGTTTATTTAAGCATTCTAAATAGGCACCAGTTTTCCTAGATTTGGGAAAGGAGTAATAAAGAAAGAAAGAGGAATAGCACTCCAGAAAGACTTTCATAAAGTCCCTTTAAAACTGAAATGAAATACTCTGGAACCAGATCTTCAGCTTCCGGGAGGCAGCCAGACCTATTTTCTCCACCCGGGAGCCTGGAAGGACCTCCTCCTGGGACTCTGATTCACCAAAGGGGAAAGAACCAAGAAACTGACATGACAGGCTCTTCAGGGAACCCCATGGTTGACCCATTCTGCTCAAATTCTCAGAACTGCCACACTGACTACTGACCTGTCACTCTTAATCATGAGCTGAGGGACAACGAATTCCAGACACTGGAGAAGTGCTCCTAACAAGGAAGCCAGTGACCAGAACAATCAAACAGGAGCAAAAGCAGCCAGTAGGAAGCAGAGACTATGGTGGAAAAAAGAAACTTAAGAAGGAGACATTAAGATTAATAGTCACCTATGAGAGAAGATGCTGAATCCATATTGCAAGAGCAGGATGCTCAGAAGAAAAATATTGACAGAACTAAAAGAGCTGCTAGTAATTAAAAATATAAAGGCTGCCCGGGCATGGTGGCTCATGCCTGTAATCCCAACACTTTTGGAGGCTGAGGTGGGTGGATTGCCAGAGGTCAGGGGTTTGATACCAGGTTGGCCAACGTGACAAAACCTCGTCTCTACTAAAAATACAAAAATTAGTTAGGCATCGTGGCACATGCCTTTAATCCCAGCTATTTGGGAGGCTGAGACAGGAGAATTGCTTGAACCCAGGAGGCAAAAGTTGTACTGAGCCAAGATGGCACCACTGTACTCCAGCCAGGGTGACAGAATGAGATACTGTCTCAAAAAAAAAAGAAGAAGAAGGCAGATTCTGGCTTCCACTTAAAATGTGGAAAGCTGGATAGCATCATGTCCACTTTTACCATAATACAAAACAAAAAAGACACATAATCCATAGAATAATATCTTTACTTGAATCCAGTAGAGAGCTGTCAGAGTGAAACCAGTTAACCCCAATCCTAAGGAAACAGTAGTAAAGGAGCAATGGAACTCAAACACTTGTTTTTGGTGGGCAGCATGAAAGCTGAGAATTCAGCTAAAAGTTTGAATAAGTTCCTAAAGGACAAATGTGGAACCATTGGAAGCCAAGAAAAGAAAAAAGGAATTCATACAAATTCATAGGTTCTTTTTTTCAGGCTCACCAAGTAACAGAGAAGAAGGAATGGCAGCCACTGTGGTAGAGGGAGGAAGTGCCCACAGAACAAAAGACCAAAAGCTTTCCACTCCAGAACGCAAGAGAAGGTCCACTGCACCTGAAAGACAAGCCGGAAAATACCTTAGGCCAGGACTGTGAGACATCTGTACTGCTGGGGAGAGGTAGGATCACGTTGAAGACCCCAGCCCTGAGACGCAGGGACATGGGGCCTACCAGAGACTGAAGCTAATCCAGCATGGCAAGGAATGCCATCACCCTCACCACAGCATGAGGCTGGAGGCACCCGGTAACAAGGAAATGCAGTTGACTACTGGGGAAGAATGAGGACAAAGGGGGGCCCTTTCTGAGGTGCAGATGAAAAGGGAAGATCTAAAGCTGAAGGTGGCAGGCACAGTCATTGATACAATCTCCCAGTAAATCCACCCTAAACAAAAGGGACCCCTGGAAGCCTGAGATACCCTGAGAGTGACCCTATCTACAACAAAATCCAAAGCAAGTGCCACTACGGACTCGATTAACTCAAATCCCCACACTAAAGGCATAGAAAAGGAAACTGTATGTTCAGATGTAAATTCTCTTTCCTCAGACTCTACTGTTCTGTGAAAAGTGTTCAAAACCTGTGAGCTATGCAAAGAGGCAAAGCAAACATATACTTGCAATCAAGAGACAAAGTATACAACAGAACCAGATACAGATATGACCCTGGCATTGGAACTATCATATGGAAATTTAAAATAACATTGAAAAATATTTTAAAAGTGCTAATGTAAAAAGTGGGCAATATGCATAAGAAATGGGGAAATTCAGTAGAGAGATGAAAACTCTAAGATAGAATCACATGAGGCGTGGTGGCCCACACCTGTAATCCCAATACTTTGAGAAGCCAAGTTGGACTAATTGCTTGATCCCAGGAGTTCAGGACCAGCCTGGCAATAGAGTGAGAACCCATCTCTACAAAAAATACAAAAATTAGTCAGGCATGAAATTACACACCTGTAAGCCCAGCTACTCAGGAGGCTGAAGTGGGAGGATCACTTGAGCCTTGGAAAATCAAGGCTGCAGTAAGCCATGATCACGCCACTGCACTGCAGCCTAAGCAACAGAGTGAGACTTTGTCTCAAAAAATGTTAAAAAAGAAAGTATCAACTAGCAATTCTAGAAATAGTGGAAGGGAAGCTGCAATAAGCAGGAACAGAAATAGAGAATGTTTCTGATGGGCTCATCAGTAGACTTGAGGCATCTCAGTAAAGAACCAGTGACTTGAATGTCAATAGCAATCAGCCAGATTGAAAGACAAAGATAAAACAGTGACAAAATAGGAAACAGCATGCAAGAGTTGTGGGGCCATGGAAGATGATCTAGAGATATAACTGGAATCCCAGATGGAAAGAAAGGGGGGAAGTATGGAAGAAAAGAAATATTTTAATAAGTAATGGCCAAGGTTTTCCCCCAATTAGTGAAACATACCAAAAATGCACAACTATTGAGCTCAAAGAAATCCCAGTGGGATAAATATCAACAAAACACATACACAAAAAGCATATATACATTCAAACTGCTGAAAGCTAAAGGTAAAGAAAACTTTTAAAGGAAGCCAGAAGAAAAAAGCACATAGCATACAAAAACAAACAAACAAAAAATTACAATAGACTTCTGTTCAAAAACTATGGAAAATGAAAGACAATAGATTACAATCTTTAAAGTGCTGAGAGCACAGAGAAAAAACTGTCAACCTGGAATTCTATACCAAGTACAAAAAATGTATCAAAAGGATAGAAAAATAAAGGGCTTTTTCTGAGACAAATAAAAACTGAGAGAATTAATTGTTACCAGATTTTATCTATAAGAAACATTAAAGGGAGTTCTTCAAACAAACTTAGATCTGAAAATGGCAAACTTAGATCTGCAGACAACTGAAAATAGCATTAGTGAAAGTAAATTTAAAAGGATTTTTTCATTTTAATTGCTCTGAAAGATAACTGACTGTCCAAAGCAAATGTAGTATCCATGTGTTGTCAGTTTGTAACATATGTAAAAATAAAATATAAGGCAATAACACAAAAGATAGAAGAAATCAGGAGTATACTGTTGTAAGGTCTTATACTACAAGTAAAATGGCAGATAACTTGAAGGAAGACCATGATTAATTAAATGTATATATATTGTAAACTCTCAGGGAAAACACTAAAATAACATTTTTAAAGAGGCATGAAGAATAAACCCGTAAGAGAATTCCACTTTAGCCAAGGTGGGAAAATAGGAACTGGATTTACTCTCCTGCCTGCAGTAACCAATGAAGGCACAAAATATATAAAAGGGCAGTTTATAAAACACCAGACATCAGATGAGTGCCATGTTTTACAGAGATTGTTGGGTGTCTAACAATGATCCATGTTCCCTTTTATAATGTAAAGTTGCTATTGAAAAACAGCAGCCCATCCAGCCACTATATTTTCAAGCCCCTTTGTCTTCAAGGGAAGCCATGTGTCAAAGTTCCGGCCTGGAGAGGTGGGTGGGAGTGGTGCACTTCACTTCTAGGACTCATCAGGAATTCACACCCACAGGGCCCTCCACATTTTCTCTGCCTTTACAGTTGCATGAGGTTGCCTGGGGTAGCTGTGGGAGCCATGTGGTGATATTGATGAAGCTTCTGTGGGCTGACTCTGGAGCAATCACAAGGATGGTACAGAGCAGAGCCCTTTCCCTTCACCATCTCCCACACCACAGATCCAGCAGTCAAGCCACTGGAAAGTGGATGGAAGCTTAGTCTCCACAGCAGCCCGCGGCCCAGCATCATAGGGTCTTACTGAAGGAGAAGCCAACAATTGCATGGGAAAGCACCCAGCCCCAGGGTGTTAAGGCACAGGGGGCCAGGCTGCCATCCACAAATATTGGGCTTTGTTCCCAGAGACTGAGGTTGATGCAAAGGAAACCAAAAGTCAGTTATGACACCATGTCCAGGGAAGAGGAAGGAGCTGAGGGAGCATGTGACTGGGAAGGACTGGAAAGGAAAGTGGGACATCAAGAGTCCCTGGCTCAGATGCAGCAAAGGCTAAGGTCAGATGAGAGAAGGGGAGGCAGAAGGTAGCACTTACCTCCTGAACAGGTTTGGAACATTCAGACTGCTGGTCACTGCATGGTGGCAGTATGATTCCTAGAGGGGTCAGTCCTGCAAACACCAGCTCAGGGTTCATAGAAAATGATGGCCCATGGATGAATATGGAACACCTGTCTGCAAACTGCTTATCTTCGTGCACAGAATGAAAGCCAAATAGACAGCTGCCGCTGATAATGATGATGAAGAAGAATGATATGTGATTGGTTGATAGACGATCGATAGATGGTTGACAGATAATTGATAGGTAATAGATGATGAATGGATGGTAATAGATGATGAATGGATGGTGATCAATAATGATAGGTAACTGATAGATGATTAATTGGTTCATTGATGATTGATAGATTATAGATAGTAGGTAGATGGTTTATAGATGATTGACAGATGGTAGATAATAGATTATTGATAGATAATTGATAAATGATGGATAATAGATGATTGATAGATATAGATAGATATACAGAGATAGAGATAGATAAATGATAGATAGATAGACAGACAGACAGTTACAAGCAGAAATCCATGTGGAATACAGGATGGAAAAGATGAACTTTGGATTAAAGTTAGCCAGGTTCAAGTCTGAGTGCCTTCCCTTCCCCTAGCTGTGTGGTTTTATACAAGTCATTTCACCTCTTAGAGACTGTTGTTAGGTTAAATCTGTATTTTTTCAAACCGTTTATCAGAGCAACTGGAATAAGAGATATGCAGTATGTGAGAGTCCAAGACCCTTACCCAATTTCAACCAGATTAGAGTTTTAGCTCTTTTATAAAGTTTCATGCACGATAATATTTTAAGAACTGGTTCCACTGCTAAAACAATAATTAAAATATAGACCAGATCATCTCAAGGCCCTTACAAGGCTAAGAGTCTAAGGACGAGCTACTTGGCCAGTTCCAGGTACTCCACATCTGAAACACACCTAAGACAGAGACCCCAAGACTGGGGGCTTCCCCACCTCCTGCCCGGAGCTGCCAGAGTCTCGCTCGTGTCACTGCTGCCTCCTGAGCTGCCAGCAGCAGGTAACCCGGCACCTGACCCGTGGTGCTCACCCAATAGATGCTGGATGAAGAAAGGCAAAAATAAAAAATCCATCAATAGCGATTATTCATTCAACAAACAGTTCCTGCGAACCTATTTTATGTAGCTGGCAGCCTGGTAGGTGCTAGAGTTGACGAGAAGACAATTCTTGCCCCAGATGGAGTCCAGCAAAATGAGTGCTTACAATCCGGTGGGAGGAATTCAAGGTAAAAAGATGCTGCAGAAGCCAACAGGAGCAACCCCAAAAACCTGCAGGCTGGGTGAGGGGAACAGGTAGTATCTGGAGGAGCAGGGCCCTTCTTCTTGAGGGAGACACCTGGGGAGGTGGGGGAGCCCTGGGGAGTGGAGACAGAGGGCTGCACCAAGGAAACCAAGTGTGAGGCCTCGGGCAGGGGGAGTGCAGGACTCTGAAAACTCATAAATCACACCATGTGGCTGGGGCACAGGTGTGGGTCCCAGAGAAGAGAGGGGAGCTGGAGAGGTGGGCACAGCCCAGAGGGCACAGGGAGCCTGGACATTAGGCCAGGAGTGAGATTCGCTCTGCAGAGATGGAACCCAGGGAAGGCTACATGGTCGGAGCATGTTAAGGTAGGTTTCTGCTAAAGCGTCTCGTAGCCCCACAGGACATCTGGACCAGAGAGCTCGGGTGAGAGGCTGGGCACTCCTCAACAGGGTCGGCAGCAGCCCGGACTGAGAGGATAGCTGTGGCGGTGGAGAAAATGGGTGGATTCAAGAGATATTAGGACAAATAATTCATTAATGCATCATTTATTTCTAAATAAAAAATTTTCTGGTTGTAAGACCAACCTGTGTGTTTGAAGAAATCTCTCTCACCAACTATTATTGTCTCTGTAAGCTTAAATTTCTCTGTCTTTAAACTAACTCAGGAGAATGAGCCCTTATCACCCCCAGCGGGGAATAAAAGCAGCTCCCAGTTGCCCTATTCTTTTGGCGCTTCTTCTCTTTCTTTTAGGCCGAAGAACTGTTCTCACTAAGTGGACTGGGCGGTGGAGGCCCTTGTGTGGTGCGTGAATAACACGTGGGAAATGGAAGATGCGGTGCCGGCTTCTGTGGATACTTCACGGTGTTCGAATCGTACTCTGCAGTGAGTACCACACAATTGGCCAAAACAAAAACCTAAACTCAGAGAAAAACAAGAAACAAGCAATGATTGCAGCTCCTCGCTGTTCAACGACCAGCGCTGCCCTCAGCCCCGCGTTAAAGCAGGGTGAGGCTGAAGACTGAGAAACACGGAAGGAGCACACTCTTCAACCCCACGAAAGGCCCAGCCCCATGGGAAGCGCACAGACGCTAGAGCCCGAAGACTTGGGTGAGATCCCAGCTCCGCGCTTCCTCAACACCTTCCTCTGCAAAGTGGATGCAACGCCCAACTCCTGGTGTGGCTTGAAAAACATTAATTCAGTGAGATAATAAATCTAAAGCTCCTGCTAGATACAGAAGCTTAACAGATGGAACTGATTGCTTGTCCTCTGCACGGAGCGCGGCTATTTTTCTCCGTGTTCTGAAGTACTTGAGATGCACGCCAGGCATGTTCTCTGAAACCATCTCCTTGTCTAGAGGAAAAAGTGGCATGAAAGCCAGACGTAAACCATTTCCACCCTCTATTTAACTGACAAAGGCAGTTCTCCATTATGAAGTAAAGCATGCACATAATCCGGGGAAAACTGGGTCCCTGGACCTTGTAAATTCACTTTCAGCAGATACACCAGCAGTGGAATCTTAGCTCAGCCATGGGTGAGCTCAGCCAAGGTGAATCTTAGCTTCACCTTGCACTGTGAAGCCCATAGTCTGACTGGCCCTTCTGCCTGACACAAAATGCCAGTGACATGAATGGTTCTGGCAACAAACACCTTAAAAACACAGAAAAATAAAGTGTCTCTCCCACCCGCCTTCCTAAGCCATAGCAAAGAGGGCTGGGCTCATCACAGCCAACCACTTTCCTAAGCCACAGCAAAAAGGGCTGGGCTCATCACAGCCAACCACCTTCCTAAGCCATAGCAGAGGGCTGGGCTCATCACAGCCACTCAGTGAGATGACTTTTCAGTGTGCATTTGTGTTCCAAGCCGCTGCTGGTTCATTTTCCCCTAGAACCATGCACACTTTAAAGATCTCAAAGGAAACACACACACACACACACACACACACACACACACACACACACACACAACTTAGATATGATTCTCGCAGCTCTTTGCCTCCAAAGACAGCATTACTACTGTGTCCAGGTGCACTTGGAATGCTTTTACCAGCTAAGTTCAGTTCAACAAACACTTACGGAGCACCTGCTACGGTTATGTGCCAGGCACCACCTTTGGTCCAGGGCACTTGGAGACGCAGGCGGCATTTTAACCTGCATCACATTCCTACCAAGTACACATTATTTTCTTGGCACACCAAAGAGGAAACAAAAGCCCTGAATGGTTAAGAAAGCTGCCAAAGCCAATAGAGCAGCCGTACTTGAATCTGAGTCAGCCAGACCCCCACATCAGCATAGTTTCCCACGTGGCTGCCCGCTCCTCCAGCAGGAGAGACGAGTTTCCCACGCGGCTGCCCGCTCCTCCAGCAGGAGAGACGAGTTTCCCACGCGGCTGCCCGCTCCTCCAGCAGGAGAGACCAGGTTCAGCGCTCTCTGTGCTCACCGCCAAAGGTGCCTGTTCACCCTATACATATATAGTCCCGTCAGCATACGCAGGAGTCCGACAAAGATCGGGATTCCCAGGGAATAGAGGACAGCAGTCAATGCCCAGGCTCCTGCAGGTGGAGTGCAGGTGCCTCCTATGGTCTCAGCCGTCTCATAGCTGCAGGACCGTTGCACCCCTAGCTACAGGTGCAGATGATGGCACCTCTGTCCATAAGTTCCTTGCTGATTAAAACAGAAATGCGACCTCGGGGTGATCCTCCTCCCATTCAGGTTCTCTGAGTCTGTTACTGTTGACGCAGAGAGAAGGGAGATTAATAACTGCTGGAGGAGAGGGCGTGGCAGAAAGCAATGGGACCCTCCCCCCATCCTGAGACACAGTGGCGAGGGTGAAGGCGGGTCCTCTAGGTGGGTCCACTCTGGCCTTCCGCCTTATCCTCAGGTCAGGGTACACTGAGGACACTTAGCCCAGCACACAGAATGGAAGCTCCATGGCAGAAGAGAGCGCCATCATCACCACGCACTACAAGAAGTCACCTGCCCCGGAAACCTGTCCTTGTCCCCAGCTTCATTTTGCTTGGAGTCCCACTGCTAGTTGGAAATCCATATGGATGCACTCACATCAATCTGAACTAATTTTTTCAAGTAAAACATCAGGAGGCTTTGTCCTGTGCTTTTTTGGAGTCTAAATACGCCTTCTGAACGTGCTCCAGCCACGCATTCTGTGGGCTCCTAGGACATGAAGGGGTGAGGAAGGAATTTGAGGGAAGCAGCTTTCTCCAGCTTGACATTTGTCCCAGGCCATTCACCCACTGGCTATTATGTGAATCCCAAACGCAGTGGGCTTCCCCACCATGTCTCTGACCCCGTACACCAAGGCAGGAGGCCGGTGGCAAGCCGATGGGTCACGCTCTGCCTTCCTGTACCAGCCAGGGCCATAGCCCCTTATAATAATTTTCAAAATTTTTAAAGCAAACATCCCTGTTCAAGAACAACAGTCATCACTTAACCTGAGGAAAATCTGAAGATCTGGAGGCTTCACAGGTTGCTGTCTGGACTCACCCAGGATAGTTCACCCCAGTGGAAGCTGTCTTTACCGTGGTGGCCCCTCATGCTTTCTATCAGCCTGTTTTTCTCCCAGCTCTGGTCCCTGCTGCACTGGTCCTCCCACCCTCCTCTCCTTCCACAGACATCTGAGCTGAATGAGCCTCCCTGGCATGCTCTGGAATGCAATGTCCCTTTTCCTTTGTCCATCCACATAGATGCCTGGCATGGCCCAGCCCCAGAACCCCCGCACGTGTGTGCTCTTCATAATCACCCATCAAAAGTGGGCCTCCGAAGGCCTGGCCCAGGTGCCCCTGAAATGTCACCCTATGCTGGTCCTGTAATTGCATCATTTCAGGGTCTCCACAGACAGGCGATCCTTCTGCCACCACTGCTGCTGTGCTAGAAATTGCCTCCTTCTCCACCTTTGCTTCCAGGGCCATGCTGACACTCTCGGCTGCTGGGGATAATGAATACTGCCTAGATTACTCAGAGAATAGCCTGCTGGACTCATGAGAATTGTGATGGAGTAGCTTCCCACAGCATAAATTCCCACTATCCATCCCTTTCTAGCCCAACCCTTCCCCCAAGACACACACACACACACACACACACACACACACACACACACACATCACAGACTGAAAAAGAAGTTACTGAAGCCAGACACCTGTAAGAAGGAAGTAATAGAGTGGTGTCAATATATAACAAGCCCCTGAACATGAAAAGGCAATGCTTAAAGGAAAAGAGAGAGAAAGAGAGAGAGAGAGAGAGACGCATACCTTACCATGGACCAGGAAATTGACAGGGATTTCATGCTAATTGTCACACCAACCTTCATTTCACAAATGGGAAAACAGAAACAAAGAATTTGAGTGATTTGTCCAAAACAGAATGTGCTGGATAAACTAATATCGTAAGCTGATTCGTGACTCCCACAACTCATGTACTTTAACTGCCCTCTTCTATGAAATTCTCCTTGCTAACACAGGGCTTGGCCCCAAGGCATGAGGGATAGAACTGAGAGGTATCACTGAGGAGTTTCCCAAAGGCACATGTGCCTCAAAGTTCTGTAAAATGCAGACACATTATACACGGTACTGATTACCTGACATCAGGTGATATCGTGTTGTGTCCCAGCTTCTGAACTGAAGCTCCCCTTCCTTCATTATTTTTAATAATGATGGCTTTCATCTGCATTTTTTTAGATATTTCGAAGTATTTGTATTTTTAATCTATTTAGAGGCCTGTTGAACCATGAGCATACTTGGGCCACGAATCACGATCACCTTCATGTTACTGATGAGCACCTTTCTTTCAGCATGTTTCTCATTTGTGAATTCTCAAGCAGTATATAAAGAGTGTTGGGTGTTGCTGTATGTTCACTGTGGTGCTGTTTACAATAGCAAAGACCTGGAACCAACCCAAATGCCCATCCATGATAGACTGGATAAAGAAAATGTGGCACCTATACACCATGAAATACTATGCAGCCATAAAAAACAATGAGTTCGTGTCCTTTGTAGGGACATGGAGGAATCTGGAAACCATCATTCTCAGCAAACTGACACAAGAACAGAAAAACAAACAGCATATGTTCTCACTCATAGGCAGGTGTTGAACAATGAGAACACATGGACACAGGGAGGGGAACATCACACACTGGGGTAGGTTGGGGAGTGGGGGACTAGGGGAGGGACAGCGGGGGCAGGGAGGCTGGGGAGGGAAAACACTGGGAGAAACTTCTGATGTAGCTAACGGGAAACGGACCACCATGGCATGTGTGTACCTATACAACAACCCTGCAGGAAGAGCACATGTACCCCAGAGCTTAAAGTATAACAAAAAATTTAAAAAAAAGAATATTGGGTGTTGCTTCTTTGATAAATGAAAATTCACTTAGAGTATGCTAACTACACTCTCCTGACTACTACTAGCTGAGCTCTGGTGTGGTCACTGATATTAGAAGAACCCTCCTATGAAGAACAACATTAAAAACTAAACAATTTTAAAGCATTGGATTATTAGAAATCAGTGAAGGTACTAGAAAAGTCACACCAGAGGGGAAGGAAAACAAGTTGATCTGGACTTTCTGAACGATTTTTCCTCCCTAGTCATTTCCCAGTTTTTACTTTGAGGCATGAAGTCTAAAGAGAAAACTATGGCATGGATCTAACAGAAGCTTCACTGAGTCAGGAAGATAAGACTGGAGTCCTGTATCATCAGACAGCCAGATCTGAGAGAATAAGACCCCAGAAATAAGGGAAACACAAGAAAGCAAATCACATGTCTGCATGTGATTTCCTCCTGAAGCTCTGGACCAGCTTTTAAATGGCGCATGCATGGAGCAATAAGTGAAGATACAGAACAGGAAGGGTCTGCTAAGATCCTCAAAAGCTATGTAGACATGTCAAAAGTTTCGTGGAGCTGAAGAGACAAAATTAGAGTGCATCCTACTCAGGTGGTGGCAGAGTCTCAGGGATGCTTCAAGCTTTCGACTGAGACACAAAAATTTATGATTTTAAAACAAAACACACGAAATGTGAACTAGATGAGACATTCTATAAATATCTAACATGCAGGTTCTTGGAAACCCAGAAAGGTACAAGAGAAATAAACAGAGTGGAAACAACATTTGAAGACATGCTGGCCAGATATTTTCCCAAACAAATGAGACATGATTCGCGCATTTTAAAAGGCATCTTACCTCTCTGCAAGATTTAAAAGCAGCAGACAAAAATTTAAAAACTCAAGTACTGGTTTTCTATTGCCACAAACTTAGAAGCATAAAACTTCGGGCACTTACCATCCCACAGCTGTGCAGAACCGAAAACCTGGCAGGGCTCAGTTGCGTCCTATGCTCGTTTTCACAAGGCTGCAATCCAGGCATCTTCTATGGCTATGGTTCTCATCTGAAGCATGCGGACCTCTTTTCAGTTCTTTCAGAGTTGCTGACAGATTAAATCCCATACGGCTTTGGGACTGAGGTCCATTTTATTTTTTCCAGCGACTATTGGAAGACCACTCTAAGTTGCTACGGGCCACTTGAATCTATAAGTAGCTCACAGCATGGCTTCCGGGAAACCTCTCTGCTTTTAAAGACATCATCTGATATCTTTAAAAGACCCAAATGGGATAAACTAACCCTTGATTAACTCAATGCTCACTAATCTGGGGCCCCAGTTACAGCTGCAGAATCCCTTTACATATAGTGTAACACGATCTCAGGAGTGCTATCTTATCCTATACATACATCTTACGCACACTGGAGAAGAGGCGATCACGTAGGGTGAGGGTCATTGGGGGATTGTTTTAAAATTCCACCTGCATCAACAAGTTAATTCACATTATAGTAAAACTGCTGAAAAACAAGGAAAAAGAAAATATTTTTAAAACTAGCTAAAAGAAAAGAGAAACCTTTCCTTCAAAAGAGCAACAATGAGACTGACAACTACATTTGCAGCTTAAACAGAAGCCAGGAGACAATTAAATGGCAGTTTTAGATGCTGAAAGAAAGTATTTCCAAACTGGAATTCAAGACATAGCAAAAATAGCTCTTAAACATTAAAGTGAAATGAATATGTTTTTACACAGAAGGAACTGAGAATTCATCATGAGGAGAACAATACCAAAAATATGTATAAAGAAAGAAAAAGCAGTCTTTCAATAGGAGGTAAAATGAATCTATAAAGAAGCTCAGAAATACAAGAAGAAATGAAAATAGTAAGAAAGGGTAAATATGTGATTAACTCTAGTTCATTTTACACAGTACTATGATTTTAAAATCTTATGAGATTTAAATTATATGAGAATTGAAATGTAACAACAATTACACAAGAAACAGGAGTCCAAGCATCACAATGTTTCTGAATTATCCAGGAAACAATAGAAGAAACATGTTTAACTGACACTCAAATAAATCAAGGATGCATGTTACAATCTTACAATCTCTACTGTAACCACTAAAAGAACAGTAAAAGCATATAACTAATTATGTTCAAAGGTTAACTGTAAAACTAAAAACAGTTACAATTGATCAAAAAAAAGCTAGAAAGGAAAAAAACAAAACAAAGAACAGAGAATACAAATGGGAAGAACTAGTAAAATACTAGATTTAAACACAAGGGATGACATTACATGAAAATGTAAATAATACAAATAAAAGACAAAAGTTTTATGATCTGTATTTTTAAATATATGTTGCCTACATTAAATATATTTAAACATAAGAAAAGAGAAAATTTGAAATAAAGGAATCAAAAAAATATACATTAAAAATACTAACTAAAAAAATCTGCTATAGCTCAACTTAAGTGAACTTTAAAGCAATAAGAATTTTAGAGATAAAAAGGGAAATTTTGAAATATAAAAGTATACCTAACAGAAAGTTTAAACCCTAATTTTTATGCACCCAATAACACAATTTCAAAACACATAAAGCAAAAACTAAAAATTAACTACAAGAAAAAAATAGAAAAATTCACAAGCCTAGAAAGGTTGTAAAATAATTCTTTCAATAAAAATTAAACAAATTACAAATGTGTGAAAAACACAATTATCAAAACAGACTTAACTTTTCCAATTCACATAGAATATTTACAAAAATTGTTCATATTATGGACAAAAAAGCAACTCTAAACACATTTTAAATGATTTAATATGTTCTATAACTACAGTGAGATCAAGCAAGAAATCAATAATACTAACTAGAAGAAAAATGGAAAATTTCCAAAATTTTAGAAATTAAACAATACATTACTAATAAGGCATGAGAAGAGAAGAAATTACAAGGAAATTAAGACATATGCTAACAGAAAGGCAAGGAAAATACAATGTTTCACAACTTGATGTATAACTGACCCAGTACTTAGAAGAAAATGTGTAAATGCATACATTACAATATTGAAAATCAGTTGGCTAGAAATCCATCATAAGAAGCTATCTTCAAAAAACTGTATATTATACCCAAAAAAGTAGAAAAGAGAAAATAATAAAAATAAGGGCAGGATAAAATAGAATGAATAGAATAAAATAAAAGCCCAAAGTTTTTTTTTTAATTTATTTATTATACTTTAAGTTCTGGGATACATGTGCAGAACATGCAGGTTTGTTACATAGGTACACATGTGCCATGGGGGTTTGCTGCATCCATCACCCTGTCATTTACATTAGGTATTTCTCCTAATGCTATCCCTCCCCAATCCCCCCAACCCCTGGTATCCTTCCCCTAGCCCCCCACCCCCTGACAGGCCCCAGTGTGTAATGTTTCCTCCTTGTGTCCATGTGTTCTCATTGTTCAACACTCACTTATGAGTGAGAACAGAACAACTGTTGAAGAGAATGTGTAGATTCAATGTATGAGGGCTTTGGAGAGCTCATAGGTGTGTGCAATAGTGTAGTTGTTATGGAAAATAGTTTTCCAGTCCTCGAAAAGTCAAACATAAAGTTAGCATATGACTCAGTAATTGCATTTCAGGTTATACACCCAAGAATGATAAACATATGTTCATACAAAAACCTGTACACAAATGTTTATAGCAGCATAGCACAATAGCCAAAAAATGAAAGCAACCTGTATTAGTCTATTCTCACACTGCGATAAAGAACTACCTGAAACTGGTAGTTCTTAATGAAGAAAAGAGGTTTAATTGACTCACAGTTCTGTAGGTGTATCCAGAGCATGATTGAGAGGCCTCAGGAAACTTACAATCATGGCAGAAGGAGAAGGGGAAGCAAGAACCTTCTTCTAATGGTGGCAAAAAAGACAGAAAGAGTGTGGGGGAAGTGCCACAACCTGTTAAATCATCAGATCTCATGAGAACTCATTCACTATCATGAGAGCAGCATGGAGAATTCTACCTTCACAATCCAATCACATCCTACCAGGTCCCGCCTTCGACAGTGGGAATTACAATTCATCATGAGATTTTGGTGGGGACACAGAGCCAAACAATATCACAACCCAAATGTCCATCAGTTTATGAATGGATAAACAAATTTTGGTGTATACACACAATGGAATAATATTCAGCCATAAAAAATGAAGTACTGATATAAGCTACATTGAAAACATTATGCAAAGCGAAAGAAGTCAGACACAAAAACCACAAACTATAGTATTCTGCTGATATAAAATATCCAGAAGAGGTAAATTATTGTAGGCAGAAAGGAGATCAGCGGTTGCCAAGGGCTCAGGGAGGAAGGAATGAGGAATGGTTGCTTAATGCATACAGGTGATGAAAATGTTCTGGAATTAGATAGGAGTGATGATTATGCAGCATTGTAAATACACCTAAAAATGAATTTTATGCTTTAAAGTGGTTAATGGTTAAAATTGTGGATTTTATCTCATGTAAACATTGTCTAAAATAATTAGACATACTTAAAGTATCTATTAAGTTTATGAATTAAAGACTTAATCTTTTAAATGTATTACTCCTCCCCAAATCAAAATATAAATTCAATGCAATCTCAATCAGAATTCCAACACAGTAAGTGGTATGTATGTGTGTTTGTATGTGTAAACTAACAAATTTATTCTTTGAAGAAGCACAAATGTCAAAGAATGGCAAAGACAAGGAGAAGGACAGAGCTGGACTACTGTACAATCCCTGATTTCAAGTCTATTATAGAGATACGATAATAAATCTGATGTAGTATTAGTGCAAGGATATACAAATTGGCCAAAGGAACAAAATAGGAATCTGTAAAAAGACTCACACATACGTACTCACCTGATTTACCACAAAAGACACACTATGATATGATGGGAAAATAATTTTATCAAATTATGATCAATCTATTGCAAATTCACATAGGAAAATAATGAATCATGATCCCTATCTCATACCGTAGGAAATCATCATTTCCATATGGATTGTAGACCTAAATGTGAAAAGTAAAAAAATTACAGCATCTAGTATGTAGAATACTTTCTTATCCTTCATGTAGAAAGGACATTAAACTTAGGCTAGGGTGTTGATTAATTATACTTCATGGAAATTAACAACTCTGTTGATCCTAGGACAATGTTAGAAAGCAAGCTACAGTGAGAAAGAGCTTCATGGTACAAATATCACAAAAGGAACCTGCATCCATAATACATAAAGAACTCATACAAATTAATACAAAAGGACAGAAAGTCCAATAAATCATGGGCAAAAGGTTCTTCACAAAATGTTCAATAAGATATGGAAAGCTGCCCAATATTATTGGCCATCATAAATATCCAAATTTGAATTACAATTCTATACTATTACACAGTTACCAGAATGGCTAAAGTGAAAATAAAAGATAATGTCAAGTATTGGTAAGAATGAGTAGTAAGCAGCGCTTTCACACACTGCTGGTGGAAAAGTAAATTGGTCCATCCACTTCAGAAAACCCTTTGGGAAACATTTTGGAAAACTGAACTGCTACGCATACATACCCAAAAAGCATGTCAGTTCCTCTCCTGGATATATATCTAACAAACATGTACATCAGTGCACTAAAAGATATGGACCAGATTTTCACAGAAGCACAATGTTTAACATCCAAACAACAAGAAAAAAGTCCATCAAATACAGAATAAATAAATTGCAGTGGTTTGAAATAATAATTCTTCATAGCAATAACAAGAGTGAGCCCCTGATACACATGGTAATGCCAAAGAATCTCACAGATGCAATATTGAGTGAAAGAAGACAGATGTATAAGAACACATCCTGCATAAACTCATTCATACAACTTAAACACAGGCAAACTAATCCATAGTGATGAAAACGAGAGAATCATGAGTGCCTTTGGTGGTCGGGGAAGGTGACTAGCAGAAGTGTGAGGAGGGCTTTTGGGGGCTGGTAATCCCAGTATTGGCTCTGATGTATGGGTATTGTCACTTTGTAAAAAAATTAATTGGGTTGTATAGCTAAGGTTTATGCACTTTACTGAATGTATATTTTATTTTTAAAACTTCACCAAGTAAATATTCTGGAGGAAGAAAACTTAACTGTCACTGGGGAAAAAATAAATGCCTACTCCAAAAATATTCCCTGCCTTCATCCATGCAGGCTACCACAACAAACTCCCATAGACTGGGTGGCTTACAAACCACAGAAATGGATTCCTCATAGTTCTTCAGGTTGGAAGTCCAAGTTCCAGGCATGATAAAATTTAGTAGCTCTGAGGCCACTTCCTGGCATATATTAGGTTGGTGCAAAAGTAATTGCAAAAACCACAGTTACTTTTGCATCAACCTAATAGATGGCACCTTCTCACTGTGTTCTCAAATAGTCAACGAAGCAACCAAGCTCCCTTTCATAAGGGCACAAACCTCATCTTATGGGCTCTGCCCTCACAAACTCATCACCTTCCAAAGGCCTCACCTCCTAAAGCCATTACCTTGGGGGTTAAGATTCCAACATAGGAACCTGGAGGAACACAAACATTCAGACCACAGCGTTTCCTTTCCAACCGACGGACGAAAAGTGACCATCGCAATGTATGTAATTGCTGAGGCTGAGTTTGATATATGGGCTATTGATTATTAATTATTTAATTTCTTTACTTTTGTGCCCATTTAATTTTTTTCACAGTAAAAGGTTTTTAAAAGTTATATCAATTATTTGGAAAGTAAAATTTAAAACTCCCTCCCTAATCATTAAAATTTTAAAGTCCAAAGTAATTTGGATCTGCAGACACCAGCCTTTAATATCTTCATGAAACCTCGCAGAAGAAACTAACTGTGAAAAACCTGCCAACGCCAAATCCACTTATGAACCATCTGATCTCCCCACGTCCAGAGCTAGCAAGTCTGGAGTGGTATTTCTGGAAACATATGGCCCTGTTCCCCAATCGAGCATCTCGCAGCAGTCCCACTGACTGCTGAGCGTGGATGGCTAGACACATAATGGCAAGGAGATTCAGAAATAGCGTGACACAGTCCCGAGAAAGCACCACAAATCATTCGCACAGTGGGGCAGAGATTCCCAGGCTCCGAGTCCTGATTTCCAGTGTCTCCAGGAGTCTTCCGAGAGCTGTGAATGCAGGCTGGCCTCAAATGGAATCTACTGAGAGCTTTGTGCAAGGTTACTTATGCCCTTGCAGATTTCAGATGCCTTGACAGTGAAGGAAAGGGCAGAAAGGTGTGTTCGTTCATCAGCGTCAGGTGAAGGCCATTACTGTTTTATTGAGTGGAGGGGAAAATCATCCAAAGGCTGGAATTTGAAAAATGTACAAATGTAACTAGAACACAGTGATGATTAGCCAGCTCTCTAACATCTGTGTGCCGGCAGCTTTCCCGTAGGCGGCGGGGGGAGAATCAGTGCTTCTGTGGGACAAAGGAATGTGGCAGCAATGAGAAAGCCTCACAGCTCCTCCCAGGGCACCTCTCTTTAGTCATCGTCGTCCTTAAGGAAGAAGATGAGTTTCCCACATGTGAAAGTGTGGCCAAAAAATAACAAAACAAATGACTCTTGCAGAACGAGTGGCTGGTTTTGTGTGTCTTGTGTGAATTAGAGCTTTGCCGCTCCGTCACTGACCGTGACTCTGTGGGATCATGGGGACCAGCAATTTGGTTCAAGCTGTCCTCTGGTTGCTTTGAGCTGTCAGGGAGGGTCACCCTGGATCGATGTTGTCCCTCCTGTAATTACTGGGTACATCACACGCCTGCCAGTGCCACTTCAGAGCGTCCTAAGCAAGGATCTCATTTTCAAATCATTCACTTCCCTGTTTTACTCAATAATCTTTCTTTCTCTCAAAGTCCCAGACCAGAAACGATTCAGATGCAATAAAATAAAGACAAGCGCATAATCTCCTCTTGCCATTTGACATGAAGTTGGACTCAAGTGCCCAAAGCTTAAATGTGATCTTATATGAATGTTTGTCAAAAATACAAACCTGCCCTTTTTCGGGAGAACTTGTTGATTTTGTAGGCTGTAGCTCTAACTTAGATAATGCTGTAGGCACCGAACTTCATTAACAAATTTTCCAGTTGATTGTTTAATGGGACAAACTTTCTCCAAGCTCTACTGTGTGATAATGAAAATAGCTGATGAGACACATTGCCCTGCTGATCCTGGGGGCTCAAAGTCTAGTGGGAGGAACAGGCCTTTAAATAGCCCGGTTCAACGTGGTAAGCTGTTGCAAGAAGCAGTGACTAAGGACCATGTGTGGAGTGCTGTTTCCAACTTCCTCGCAAATTAGCACAGTCTTTTACCAAGTACCGCTGGGAGAGCTTGCATCCAGGACAACTTATCACTTCATTTTGACCAGGGAAAATTGCTGGTAAGGCATGAAATGTGATCCCACTCCCACCCAAGGGGCAGCCTTTAATCTTTTGGATTTTGCATGTTGCACCCAAAATAAGTAACATTCGGACTCTGTGTGTGATTTCAAGTATTTCTGACTGCTTAGCACTAAGAACCCCACAGAAAAGAGTGAATGTGAAACATCTCAGTCAAGATCTTGATTGAGCAGAGGGGGACCGCTCCCACCGTACCATTGCCCTACACACGCTGCTCCCTAACTTCAGATCTGCAACCCAAGTCTGTTCCCATTAAACCCACTGGGGAGCCAAAGACAAGTTCAAACCAAGGAGTAGAGGTTTTAAAATTAAAATATAATTGGAGGCCAGGCACGGTGGCTCATGCCTATAACTCCAGCATTTTGGGAGGCCAAGATGGCCAGATCACCTGATGTCAGGAATTGGAGACCAGCCTGACCAATGTGGTGAAACTTTGTCTATACTAAAAATACAAAAATTAGCCAGCTGTGATGGCTGGCACCTGTAATCCCAGCTACTCAGGAGACTGAGGCAGGAGAATTGCTTGAACCCAGGAGGCGGAAGTTAGAGTGAGTGAGCCGAGATGGCACCATTACACGCAAGGTTGGGCAACAAGAGCAAAACTGCATCTCTCTCTCTACACAAACAGACACACACACACATGCATATAGATACAAAATTGTAAACAATTATATATATATATATTATAATTATATATTTTGCCTATATATAATTTTATGATTATAGATATAATTTTACAATTATTTATATATAATTTTATGCATATATATATATATATATATATATAGGCAAAAAACTTGACAATACTCATGGGCTTGCATAGGGAGTCCAAGTGAGGAAGAGAAGCACATACTTCCACGTCAGGCTGGATTTATTGTTCTGGGTACAAGAAGCAGAGACTCTTGATTCGGTAAACGGTCCCAAGGAACAGGGTGATTTTAATAATTTCATCAGCAGGTGATTGAAACATGAATTTAATTATGGTTCTTATTTTTAAGTTGAAATCCCAGGGATGTCTTGGGGTAAGTAGACTACTTAGAATGAGGAACCCAAAGACTTGGAGGGCTACAGACTCATCCCGAATGACTGGGTCACTGTCTCACAGTCATCCCCTTTCTCGCTTTATTTTGTGTAAGATGCAGTGGTTTTGGTTAACTTTACAATTTTGTCCTAAATTGAAGATATTATAAGGGGATCTTAACTAGAAAAATAGGCATCCCTAGATTATGTACTTAGAGCTGATGGGGTAACTGACAAGACCTGGGGTGCCAGTGGTTCCGTGAAGGATAGTTACAACACATTAGGCAAGAAGAAGAAGGGTTTCTGCACATCTAAAAAGGTTGACTTTGATGGGCATGGGTTTTCTTTTGCTTTTTGCTGTTCAACATCCAATCCTCTCTCCCTTTGGGTAACAGTCTCACATGTAATATACTAATGTCTAATTGAGATATATATTCATGATACAGTTGTATAAAATATACACAATTATACAATTGTATAATCATTTGAAATAGGATTAGGCATTAATATACATATCTATGCTCCCTACATCTAGAACTGATGAGAAGATCCACCTTTCCTGATCCTGGCAGCCAGGCTTCAATCAGTGACTGAGGTTCCTGAATTGGATACCTCTTCCTGGTACTTTGAACCTGGAGAGAAGGCATATTTGGGATTTCTTTAGGGCAAGTGTTAACATCCCCATTGGACTGTTCCAGTTGTGAAGCTTCCAGCCCTTCTTGAGGTCAGTTGTTTCCACAAGTTTCCTGTTAGTTCTGTGAGTCACTTGTATCATTCTCATAACTTCCTCTTTAACTTATACAGAGTTTTTTTTTTTTTTTTTCATTTCCTGCAATCAGGAAACTTTGCTTCTGCTGTGAGAACTCAGAGAAAACAAGAAATAAATGAAAAAAAAACATTCCATGTTTATGGATTGGAAGAATCAATATTATAAAAATGGCCACACTGCCCAAAGCAATTTACAGACTCAATGCTATTCTATCAAACTACCAATGTCATTCTTCACAGAATTAGAAAAAAACTCTTCTACAATTCATGTGGAACCAAAACAGAGCTCAAACAGCCAAAGCAATGCTAAGCAAAAAGAACAAAGCTGGAGGCATTACACTACCCAATTTTAAACTATATTAAAGCCACAGCAACCAAAACAGCATGGTACTGGTACAAAACCAGACACATAGACCAATGGAAAAGAATAGAAAACTCAGAAATAAAGCCACACACCTACAACCATCTGATCTTTGACAAGGCCATCAAAAACAAAAAGTGGGGAAAGGATTCCCTATTCAATAAATTGTGCTGGGATAGCTGGCTAGTCATAGGCAAAAGATTGAAGCTGGA
>PVKV010029341.1:6278-23858 GCA_004027835.1 Alouatta palliata | reverse complement strand
AATCTTTTTTTTTTTTTTGAGACAGTTTCACTCTGTCACCTAGGCTGGAGTGGAGGGGCATGATCTCAGCTCACTGCAACCTCTGCCTCCCAGGTTCAAGTGATTCTCCTGCCTCAGCCTCCCAAATAACTGGGATTACAGGCACACGCCACCGCACCTGGCTAATTTTTGTATTTTTAGTAGAGGCGGGGTTTCACCATGTTGACCAGGCTGGTCTCAAACTCCTGACCTCAAGTGATCCACTCATCGTGGCCTCCCCAAGTTCTGGGATTACAGGCTTAAGCCACTGTGCCCAGACTTTTTTTTTTTTTTTTTTTGGAAACAGGGTCTCACTCTGTTGTGTCACCCACGCTGGAGTACAGTGACACAAACACGCCATGCTGCAGCCTCAACCTCCTGGGTTCAAATGATCCTCCTGCCTCAGTCTCCCAAGTACCTGGGAGTACAGGTGTCCACCACCATGCCTGGATAATTCTGGTATTTTTTGTAGAGACGGGGTTTTGCCATGTTGCTCAGGCTGGTTTTGAACTCTTGAGCTCAAGTGATCTACCTATCTTGGCCTCCCAAAGTGTTAGGATCACAGGCGTGAGCCCCGGCACCTGGCTGAATCTTCCTTCTTTTCTAATGTGCTCAGTTCAGGCTATGGATTTCCCTCTGCATTCTCCTTTCGTGGTGTCCTTCAAGAGTTATCACACAGTGACTTATCTTTCAGTTCTAAGTATTTTCTGATTTCTCTTATGATATCTTCTTTAACTTTTATGTTAGGCAATCCATGAATTTAGAATTTAAAACATAGGCATTTAAAAAACAGTTTTACAATTTATCTCTAACCTGATTGCACTGCAGCCAAATACCAATCTATTTTATGTGTTGAGCATGACGTTGTGACCTGCCACACATGCAGTCTAAAAACACTTTTTTTTTTCATTTCAGTCTTAAAATTGTTTCTTCGAAGACCACATGTACAATTTTTATAAAATCACCATGTGTGTTTGGAAAGATATATTCTCTAATTCTTGGATATAGGAGTCTCTTCTTACCCATTCATCTTTTGGAGACTATCTCCATTTCTGCCTGCTTGGTCTATCAATTCCTGAGAGATAGAAAGGATGCAGATGATGACCTTCTACTGTAATAATGCATGTGGCAGCCATGGACCTCAGCTTCCCCTTCAAAGGGACCTCCTGCGGGGAGTGTGCTCAGCCAACAGCCTTCAGACCACCGTGGTATTCAAGCCAAAACCACATTCCTGTCCCTCTGACCCCAGTTACTCACAGCCAGTGACTAATCACCAAGGGGGTCCTGGGGCCTGACCACAACTGCCTAGTGCGAGGGTCCTCTTACGAGGAGTCATTGCTCGGAGACTCTCCATCTGTCTGGCCAAGCTTGCTCAGAGTCCTGAGGCTTCCTCCTTCCCTTCATCCCTCCCTCTCTCTTTTATTTATTTTATTTATTTATTTATTTTTTTTTTTTGAGACAGAGTTTCGCTCTTGTTACCCAGGCTGGAGTGCAATGGCGCGATCTCAGCTCACCGCAACCTCCGCCTCCTGGGTTCAAGCAATTCTCCTGCCTCAGCCTCCCGAGTAGCTGGGACTACAGGCACGTGCCACCATGCCCAGCTAATTTTTGTATTTTTAGTAGAGACGGGGTTTCACCATGTTGACCAGAATGGTCTCGATCTCTTGACCTTGTGATCCACCCGCCTCGGCCTCCCAAAGTGCTAGGATTACAGGCGTGAGCCACCGCGCCCGGCCTTATTTTATTTGTTTTTTTTTAAAGACGGGGTTTCACCATGTTGGTCAGGCTGGTCTTGAACTCCTGACCTCAGGTGATCTGCCCACCTTGGCCTCCAAAGTGCTTGGATTACAGGCGTGAGCCACTATGCCTGGCCCTCCCTCCCTCCTTTATAAGTCAGGCCTGCCTTTGTGGCCTCAAGGCTCTCCTAGCCTACAGTTTCTTTGCTTCTTCTTTTTTTTTTTTTTTTGAGACAAAGTCTTGCTTCTGTTTTTTTGAGACAGGGTTGCATTCTGTCTCCTAGGCTGGAGGGCAGTGTCGTGATTACTGTTCACTGTAACCTTGACCTCCAGGGCTCAATATTATCCTCCTGCCTCAGCCTCCCAAGTGACTAGGACCACAGGCATGTGCCTCAACACCTGGCTACTTATTTTATTTTTTGTAGAGATCGGGTCTCCCTATGTGGCCCAGGCTGGTCTCAAACTCCTGTCTTCAAGCAATCCTCCTACCTCGACCTCCCAAAGTGCTGGGGTTATAGGCGTGAGCCACCATGCCCATCCCCTAGCCTGCTTCTGCTCTCTCGCCTTCATCTTTGTGTGTCTAATGTGTATCTAATCTAATCTCTTGTGTATCTAATGCCATCTTGGTGTTTATTTCTTGGAATCCAAACTAGCCCAGGGAATTTGTTCATTTCTCCTTGCAATTGTGACAATTCTTGACATATTTTGGGGTACATAGAAGTTCAACTTCTTATATATTCTTGATGAATTGTTCCTATTATTGTATATAACAATCCTAATTCTTAATAACACACTTTATTACATATCTATGCCCCTGAACAATACACAGTTTCGTTCTATACTTTTTCACTTTAAAGTTACTGTTTTGAAGTATTCCTCTCCAATTTATGTTTCTGAGATTTATTCATGTAGATACATATAGTTGCAGTTTATTTTTACTGCTTTACATTAATCTGTTGTCTGCATAAAATACAATGTATTTATCTCCTCTGCCAGTGAAGGACAGTGTTTTGTTTAAGATGGAGTTTTGCTCTTGTTGCCCAGGCTGGAGTGCAATGGTGCAATCTCAACTCACCGAAACCTCTGCCTCCCGGGTTCAAGCAATTCTCCTGCCTCAGCCTCCTGAGTAGCTGGGATTACAGGCATGCACCACCATGCCCAGCTAATTTGTATTTTTAGTAGAGACAATTTTTCTCCGTCTTGGTCAGATTGGTCTCAAACTCTTGACCTCAGGTGACCCTCCCGCCTCAGCCTCCCAAAGTGCTGGGAGTATAGGCATGAGCCACTGTGCCTGGCCCAGAAAGGTTTTTTTAAATGTAAATATAGTCAGATCTTTCACTCATTTAATTTATAACTTGTACTTACAGTGTCTTATTTAAGAAATCTTTTGCTACTCCAAGGCTGTAAAAATTTATCCTGGCCAGGCATGGTGGTTCACGCCTGTAGTTTCAGCAAATTGAGTGGCTGAGGATGACTTAAGGCCAGGAGTTCAAGACCAGCCTGGACAACATAACGAGACCCCATCTCCACAAAAACAGAATAAAATTACCTGGGCAGGGTGGTGCACACCTGTAGTCCCGTCTACTAAGGAGGCTGATGCAGGAGGATCACTTGAGCCCAGGATGTTGAGGTGGCAGTGAGCCTTGTTTGCACCACTGTGCTGTAGCCTGGGCAACAGAGCAAGACCCTGTCTCAAAAAGAAAAAAAAAAAACTGATCACATTTGGGCCTCTGATTTTGTGTGTGTGTGGTGTGAAGTAGGAATCCAATTATATTTTCTCCCGTTTGTAAAACAAATAGTCCCAGTATCATTTGCTGAATACTGCCATTGTTTTTACACCCTAAGGGACTTGCTGTTGTTAGTAGTGTTGATGGGGTCAACGGCTGCTTGGGTCCATTCAGCTTTTTTCAGTGTCTTTGCTCACTACTATTTCCATTTGGGAATTCCTTCTCAATATTTTTTCACAAATTTATATTTTTTTTCAAATGCTGAAACCCAAGAAAAATCAGGGGGAAAGGATTAGAAAACCCTATGAGAATTAAGGCTTAACGGAAATAGAAATGTTTTTGGTTCAGGCCAGGTGCAATGGTTCACGCCTGTAATCCCAGCACTTTGGGAGGCCAAGGCGGGAGGATCACCAGAGGTCAGGAATTTGAGACCAGCGTGGACAACATGCTGAAACCCCATCTCTACTAAAAATACAAAAAATTAGCTAGGTGTGGTGGTATGCGTCTGTGGTCTCAGCTATTGGGGAGGCTAAGGCAGGAGGATCGCTTGAATTTGGGAGGCGGTAGTCGCAATGAGCCAGGATTGCATCATTGCACTCAAACTGGAGCGACAGAGCGAGAATCCATCTCAAAAACGAAAACAAAAAAAAGAAGGCACCTTGCCCGCAGCTGTTGCCATGTTGTGACCATGGCCCTCTCTGCTGCTGCAAGACATTCTTGCAAATAAAATAATTATTAACTTGTCTAGATGCATAATATACTTTATGTAAATTCTGTCATATCAGTGGTGTTCCAAGAACAAGTTTGGAAATCAAAATAAGTCTTGCCGGGCACGGTGGCTCATGCCTGTAATCCCAGCACTTTGGGAAACTGAGGTGGGCGGGTCATGAGGTCAGGAGTTCAAGACCAGCCTGACCAACATGATGAAACACTGTCTCTACTAAAAATACAAATATTAGCCTGGCGGGGTAGCGCGTGCCTGTAACCTCAGCTACGTGGGAGGCTGAGACAGGAGAATCACTTGAACTGGGAGGTGGAGGTTGCAGTGAGCCAAGATCATGCCACTGCACTCCAGCCTGGGCGACAGAGCAAGACTTCGTCTAAAAAAAAAAACCCCAAAAAACAAAGTAAGTCTTAAAATTGGCAACTTTGACACATGAAGTACTGTTACCCTTGCTAGGAAACCCAAATATTATATTATTTGAATATTGCCCAATAATGATCACTAGTTTTTCCCGTGTTGTGTTATGCCCTATAGGCTACATTTCTTTATAAATAGTATTAAGCTTCATGTTTCTTATTTGTTAAATACGTTTTTAGGTAATTGGGTTAAGTGTATGAATCATATTGGAAGCATTTTAGGAATAACTTATGATTTGGGGAATTCCCAAGAATTCCTGGGAATCCTGATTTCTTCTTCCTGAATCGTAAAGTTTAGTATCTGTTAGAATTTGGAAACAGTTTTACTCACTTGAGGCAATGCTGCTTACTTGAAAGGCACATCATTGCTTCTATTTTTAGATTTTTTATTTTGTCAAACGAGAGGTGGAGTAATGTTATAATTTTTTTTAGAGAAGGGGGTCTCGCTGTTGGCCAGACTCGAGTACGTGGCACAATCATGGCTCACTGAATCCTCAACCTTCCGGGCTCAGGGGAACCTCCTGACTTAGCCTCTTGAGTAGCTGGGACTACAGGTGCACACCACTACGCTCGGCTAGTTTTCAAATTTTTTGTAGAGATGTAATCTCACTATGTTGTGCAGGCTGGTCTTGGAACTCTTGGCCTCAAGCGATCCTCCTGCCTCAGTCTCCCAAAGTGCTGGGATTACAGTCATGAGCCACCACATCTGGTTCTCCACTACCGCTTCTTGGGTTGGTATAGCATAGTGTTCAAGAATGTGGGCTTCTGGCTGGGCGCGGTGGCACATGCCAGTAATCCCAGCACTTCGGGAGGCTGAGGTGGGCGAATCACGAGGTCAAGACATCGAGACCATCCTGGCCAACATTGTGAAACCCTGTCTTACTAAAAATACAAAAATTAGCTGGGCATGGTAGGGTGTGCCTGTAGTCCCAGCTACCCAGGAGGCTGAGGCAGGAGAATTGCTTGAACACAGGAGGTGGAGGTTGCAGTGAGCCAAGATCACACCACTGCACTCCAGCCTGGTGATAGAGCGAGACTCTGTCTCAAAAAAGAAAGAAAAAGAATGTGAGCTTTTGTAGCTACACTTTGACCTGTGACCTTGGGCAAGTTTTAACCCCTTTGTGACTCAGTTTCCCCATCTGTGAAGGGAGTATGATAGTAATTGCACCTAGTTCTAAGGGTTAATGTGAGAATTAAATAAATAAGAGACTGGGCATGGTGGCTCACACCTGTAATCCCAGCACTTTGGGAGGCCAAGGTGGGCGGATCGCCTGAGGTAAGGAGTTCAAGACCAGCCTGGCCAACATGCTGAAACCCCGTCTTTACTAAAAATACAAAAATTAGCCGGGTGTGGTGGCAGGCACCCGTAATCCCAGCTACTCAGGGGGCTGAGGCAGAAGAATCACTTGAATCTGAGAGGTGAAGTTTGCAGTGACCTGAGATTGTGCCATTACACTCCAGCCTGGGTGACAGAGTGAGACTGTGTCTCAAAAAAAAAAAAGAATTAAATAAATAAGAAAAGGTCCCTAGAACAGTGCTGGGTCCACAGCAACCACTCAATAAATGAGACTTCTTATTCTTGTTTTCAAGTCTTTTCTTCCCCTGGGTTGACTTTTCTCTTTCATAAAGTACATTTTTACTGGTACAGCACTTACAGTGAGCATGGAAAATGGCCTCTGTCTTCATTCTAAAATATATATAGTTTTGCCCTCATCCTAGAACAGTAATTTAACAAAGCATAGGATTCTAGGTTGACAATTCCTTTGAAGACACTGCTTAGCTGTCTTTGGAGATTTTGGTTGGTGTTGAGGTCTTCTGTCAGCAGAATTGTTACCTGGCGGTGAGGTGTCCTTTTTTCTAGTTGTTCCTGTGGTTGTCTTTTTGTCTTTTGTACCTTACAGTTTTCTGTATTTTCAGTAGAGACGGTGTTTCGTAATGTTGGCCAGGCTGATCGCGAACTCCTGACCTCAGGTGATCCTCCCACCTCGGCCTCCCAAAGTGCTGGGACAAACCGTCAACTCGAGGTGATGGGAGCAGTGGCAGAGGTATGCCAGGACACTGCGTGACTCACCGAGGGTCACAGAAACTTCCTGGAGACAGCAAAGTTAGAGCTCGGCTTTATATGATAACTAGGAGTTGGCTGGGAGACAGTGGTGGCAGTAACATTCCAGGTAGAAGAGACAGCTTGTGGAAGGTCACAGGCATCACAGAGCATGGTGGTGCCTGAGAGAAGTGGTAAGAAGTTTGGTATGGCTAACGATTAAGGTCACGTGGAGGACCAGCTCCAGCAGGGTTTGGGTGCCCTACGGTTTTCTCCCTGTAATTCTCAGGCACTTAAAAAGCAAACAAACAGACCATGTGTGGTGCCCTATGCCTGTAATCCCAACACTTTGGGAAGCCGAGGCAGGTGGATCACCTGAGGTCAGGAGTTTGAGACCAGCCTGCCCATGGTGAAACCTCAGCTCTACTAAAAATGCAAAAATTAGCTGGGTGTAGTGGTGTGCCCCTATAATCCCAGCTACTTGGGAGGCTGAGGCATGAGAACTGCTTGAACTCGGGAGGCAAAGGTTGCAGTGAGCCAAGAGCATGCCATTGCACTCCAGCCTGGCGACAGAGTGAGACGCCGTCTCAAACAAACAAACAGCTTTGTTGAGATTTAACTTACATATGGTAAAATGCACCTGCTTAAAGTATGCAAGTCAGTGGGCTTTAGTATACTGACAGAGTTGTGTCACCATAACTAACTTTAGGACATCCCAAGAAAAGCCCTCTGGGCAGGGTTTTTGACAGGGTCACAGCCTGCCCAAATTATATCTCTCATCAGTTTGGCAGCAGAGCAGAGACGGGCTTGGAGGGGACAAATGGGGGCCCTCATCGAGCCAAGAACACGAGCAATCACACAGCAGTGATTGTGCACAAGGGCTAAAGATTTATAGCAGTGATGAGGGAAATATACTCCATCTCTTAGATTCTTCTTTGCCAGGAAAAGAATTAGGTTATGAAGACGCATGTCATTTTTTGCTGGCTATTTAGTGGCAGTTCTACAAATCAGTATTATGGATGATGTTGCTTATTTACAAAGAAAAAATGCCAGATCGGCCGTATCACAGCGAAATCCAGAATGCTGAAGTTTCTGCAAAATGGGAACACTACAGAGCACTGTCTAGCATGTTTCCTGCAGCAAAACCCGAAGCTGGTGTGGACCAAATCAAGGGCACAGGCTCTGTCCTCGAAGGCTCTGCAGAGGGCTGCATTCACACTGAAGTGCTGAGTCACCTATGAATCCTGTGCCGTGAGCAGGGCTACCTCTGTCCAGCGCAAGTCCAGGCTCCTTAGCGAGGAAAGGATCAGAGACAGGTGCACCTCTGCAGTGGCTTCCGTCGGAGGGGGTCTGATTTGAGCCTGTTGCAGCGGTCATTGAGCAGTTACCTTTTTTTTTTTCTTTGAGAAGGAGTTTTGCTCTTGTTGCCCAGGCTGGAGTGCAATGGTGCAATCTTGGCTCACTGCAACCTCCACCTCCTGGGTTCAAGTGATTCTCCTGCCTCAACCTCCAGAGTAGCTGGGATTACAGACATGCACCACCAAGCCCAGCTAATTTTGTATTTTTAGTAGAGAAGGAGGAAAAAAAAAAAAGAAAAAAATAGCCAAAAGAACTCTGGCTAATAAATAAATAAAGACAAGAAAAAAAAAAGAGATGGGGTTTCTCCATATTGGTCAGGCCGGTCTTGAACCCCCGACCTCAGGTGATCCTCCCGCCTTAGCCTCCCAAAGTATTGGGATTACAGGTGTGATCCACTGCGCAGGGCTGATCAGTTAGGTTTTTAAAATTGCAATGAAGAAGTAAAAACAAAACCAAATTAAACTGGCTTTACCAATGCAAGGAACTCTAGTCTGACATCATATTCAACTATAGTCATGTGAAAAGGCTCTCCTTACAAAAACATAGAAATTCACGATAAAAATCTAAATAAAGTGCCAGTGCATGGCTGAGTTAGCAAGAAAGAAAGGAATATCCCCAGGGCCCAGAAACGAAGAGGGAGAAGCCAGAGTGGTGAGCACAGGGTTCTGTTGCACGGCTGCCTCCAGGAGGCTCGTGAGAGGAGGCAAGGGTTATCAGAGCCAGCAACCCAGGGGCTTTGGTTCTGGTGGTTGTGTCGAGGCTGAAGATAAGATCTTCAGCTGACAGAAGTAGAGAGTTGAATCTATGCCTCCTTGCAAAAGCCAGACTCCTCTGAGGGCACATCTCTCAGTAAAAGATGAGCTAGAAAAAACCGACCCTCTGGCACAGGCAGATAACGAAAAGCTTGTTTATCATTGCAGGGGCATAGAGCAGTGGGGACCTGGGGGACATGCTACAAAAGGATCCCTTGAAAAACCCAAGCCTCATGTCTGTACTTTGAGGGGGTTTGAGGTCCAAATTTGTACCCCATGCATGGTCTGGGATTCCTATGCCAAGAGAAGAAAATTGGTGCCAGGCTGGCGATAACCCTGGGCCACCTGGTGAAGCAGCTGCCAAGTGGCTCTGGAAGGGCATTTTTACAACCCCAGCAGCAGGAAATTCCCATGCAAAAAACAATCTCCACCGAAGATGAGCTCACAATCAAATCTCAGTACACACAAGGAAAGGGGTCAGCAGGAGCACACGGACAGGTGCTACACACAGAAGGAATAGAGGCCGAGACTCCGAGATAACAGGACAGCAGGCCAAAAGAGAGTATCAAATAAGCATGTTCATGACGATTAAAGGTCAAAATAAGAGTCAAACTCTCAAGAAGATAGTGATACATCATGACACTAAGAATAGATAGATTCTTTTTTTCTTTTTTTGAGATGGGGTCTTGCTCTGTCACCCAGGCTGGAGTGCAGTGGTTCAGTCTGGACTCACTGCAACCTTTACCTCCCGGGCTCAAGTGATCCTCTCACCTCAGCCTCCTGGGACTACAGGTGCATGCCATCATGCCCAGCTAATTTTATTTATTTATTTATTTATTTTGAGACAGCGTCTCAACCCGTCACCCAGGCTGGAATGCACCTCCCACCTCAGCCTCCTGAGTAGTTGGGACCACAGGCACAAGCCACCAATGCCAAGTTACATTTTGTATTTTTTTTTTTTTTTTTTGAGACAAAGTTTCACTCTTGTTGCCCAGGCTGGAGTGCAATGGCATGATCTCGGCTCACTGCAACCTCCGCCTCCCGAGTTCAAGTGATTCTCCTCTCTCAGCCTCCCGAGTAGTTGGGATTACAGGCACCCACAACCACACCCAGCTAATTTTTTGTATTTTTGGTGGAGACAGGGTTTTACTACGTTGGCCACGCTGATCTTGAACTCCTGACCTCAGGTGATCCGCCCGCCTCGGCCTGCTACAGTGTTGCGATTACACGTGTGAGCCACCACTTCTGGCCTTTTTGTATTTTTCTAGAGACAGAGTTTTGCCATTTGCCCAGGCTGGTCTTGAACTTCTGAGCTCAAGCAATCCACCCAGCTCCGTCTCCCAAAATGCTAGGATTTCAGGTGTGAACCACCACACCTGGCTAGAATAGACAGATTTGAACAATATTTATGGATGAAATGATATGGAGTCTGAGATTCACCTCAAAATAATTCAGAGTGGGGAGCTGTGGGAAGGAGCACAGACTAAACAAGACAGGATATAGGTCGATACTTGTTGAAGGTGAATAATAACCACACAGGGCCAGGCACCGTGGCTCACACCTGTAATCCCAGCACTCTGGAAGTCCAGGGTGGGAGGATTGCTTGAGCCCAGCAGTTCGAGATCAGCCTGGGCAACACAGTGAGATGCCAGCTCTATAAAAAAATAAATGAATAAACCAAAAAAAAAAAAAAGGTTCATAAGTACACAGAGGTTTATTCCATTCTCTCTAATTTTATATTGGATTTTCTATAATAAAAATTATGAAACAAAACATTAAGCTCCAAATAGAGCTTCTAGAAATAAACAATATCAATAATGAAATTTAACACTTAGGACAGGCTTAATGGCAGATTGGACACAGATGAAGAGAGAACTGATAAACCAAAAGATATGAAAAAAAAAAAAAATCCAGAATGCCGAGTAGAGAAATAGACAAAAAATAAAAAAACTTCAGGAGAGATTGAGAGATTAAGAGACGCAGAGAATAAATTTAAAGATATGCTGCTCATTTAATGGGAATTCCAAAAGAAAACAAAAGGGGTTGGGTGTGATGGCTCATGCCTGTAATCCCAGCACTTTGGGAGGCTGAGGTGGGAGGATCACCTGAGGTCAGGAGTTCGAGATCAGCCTGGCCAACATGACGAAACCCCCGTCTCTACTGAAAATATGAAAATTAGCCAGGCGTGGTGGCGCACACCTGTAATCCGAATCTCTACGACCTATCTTGGTGCCTGGTACCTCCAAGATGTCAGTGTTTGCTTAACTGGCCCCAGCTGATCTCGTGGGTCTCTCTATTGAATATTGAGCCCGATACAGAAAGCAGGTGCTCCAGCCGAGGAGCATATAGGCAGCGCCAGCTCACCTAGAGCTACGGAGACAGGAGGTCCTGATTCCTTCCTCGCCCTCCTCTTTCGCTTTTTCTTAACCTCTGATTTCGTAGTTACAATTAGCAATTTGGAAGAACCACCTTCCTTGTCTTTCTGAAATGCGTCTCTGCTAAGGTACCTTTCTCTTGGGGTAAAAAACTAGGGGACTGCATGTACTAAGTGAATGGGGGAGGGGAGCCAATTAACATTCAGCTAAGAGACAAAATGATTTCTCCCATCAGCAGTAAAAACTGACAGCTCTATCAGAAAATGAGCCGGGGGAGCCACAAAGCCTGGCGAGGCAGGGCGAGGAGGGAAGGCGTCTGCAGGCCTAATCAGGAGTGATAAAGATGGCTAAGGGCAGAGTCCGCTGCTGGGAGCCAGGGAATCACTCAGGCATCCAAAGGAATGACCTCAGGAGGTGGAACCGTTGCCATCCACCTCGTCCCTGCTGTCTGATCGGGCCCCAGGCACGAGCACTGGTACTGTTCAGGTTTTATACCTGAAACTTAGAGCTCTGACTCTCCTAACGGCCTCTCCCTGTGCACTTATTTCCTCTGACCTTATCATAAAAGGAGGCCACGTGACGTCTATTTATGGCAGCGGGATGGTCTGGGGAGAGGAGGCTCCGTGCGCCAATTCCAGGGCTGATGAAATTGCCCCGGCCCTCTGGATCTCTCCCCGCCATGAATGAATAAACAGGTTTGGGGGCAGGGTGGTGAAATCAAACTCCAGTGTTATCTGACATACAAGTTCCTTCTTGAGTGCCACATAGGTAATTTGTTATAAATCAGAGCTTAAAAACCAGATCGGATTTCACAGAGCTCAATTCCATCCGTTTAAGATGAGAAGACCTGCAGAGAAGAAGGATGGAGAGAAAACACCCTCATTCAGCCCGGCAGAGAAGAGAGTTCGCTTTTTAAAAAGTAACCATCGATCTTCTGCTTGAAATATAAGCGCATTTTGCTAAAAAAAAGAGGATGCCAGTGAGATTGAGACAGCAAATGATGGAGAGAGAGCTAAGACCAGAGCAGGTTATTTGTTTTAACTGGAAACAGCAAGAGGCAGTTTTCCGTCATGTTTTGTGTACAGTTCCAGGCCATGTGCCCTCTCTCATGTACGATAATGAAACATAAAGACATGCAAACAAGTTCAGTGCCTGAGAGCATCGATGCCTCCCTCCAGGCATCTGTGCGCCCAGCACGAGGATACAGGAAAAAGGAACAGTCTCAGGAAGCCCGTGCAGGGATTCGGATTTCTCCACAGGCTTGTCTTCAGCAGACACTAACGGGGGAACACGGAGAGGTCCAGACCCGGCATCTTCAGAGACCATAGCTCCAGGGCTGTGGTTTTCTGAATCACTCCCAAATGCTTTTGAACTGCGATTTTTTTAAAAATTAGATTTCCTGTCTAAAATGTTCTACTTTTTTTGTGTTCTTAGTACAGGAGGTATAACAAGGCAGTTAAGCATTTAATATTCAAGCATTGGGACCGGCACAGTGGCTCCCGCCAGCAATCCCAGCACTTTGGGAGGCCGAGGCAGGTGGATCACCTGAGGTTGGGAGTTCAAGACCAGCCTGGCCAACATGGCAGAACCTCATCTCTACTAAAAATACAAAAATTAGCTGGGTGTGGTGGCATGCACCTGTAATCCCAGCTACTCAGGAGGCTGAGGCAGAGAAAATGGCTGGAACCTGGGAGGTAGAGGTTGCAGTGAGCCAAGATTGTGCTTCTGCACTCCAGCCTGGGGGACAGAGCGAGATTCCATCTAAACAAACAAACAAAAAAAAACAAAAACAAAAAACACTGTGCTAAGTGCCAAGGGCAGGCAGAAGGCAGGGAGGGAGATGTAGAGTTTTGGGAGGGGACTCTTTTAGATGGGGTGGCCAGGAAAGGCCTCTTTAGGAAACTAACGTTTTAATAAAGCCGTAAGTGGTGCAAAGCTGTGAGCATGGGTGACACAGACCCCACCTCCAGACGTGAAAACACCAGGACTGGGAGGAAAAGCAGCCCCCACTCAAGAAGGTGGCAGTGGCACACAGAGAAAAACAATGCTGCAAAATTCGTGTCTACCCCTTGGAGCAGAACAGATCAGATGCAGCTTCAGCTGATGGGAGCTGGTCCCTGGCCTGGAGTCCTGCAGCGTGACCCAGAAACAGTGCCAGCAACCAGGCCTGAGGAAGTGGTGGCCGGCCGTGCAGATATGGCTGGTTGGAGGGAACCCTGGATGACTTTTCCGGGACCCTTCCTCCACTAAAAAAAAAAGTACAAACTGTATATTATGGCTGCATGGCTACAAAGATGAATCTAACCAGGCTGGGCTGGTTGTACATCATTTACAATTTTTTTTTCTGGTTTTAATAAAATGAAGTCATTTTTATGGGCCCGCAGTGCCCTCAGACACGGTGCCTGCTGAGCCGAATGAGGACGTGGGCTCTGCCTCTGGAGTTGGTGTCAGGAAGCTCTTGCTTATTCCTTTGCAGGATCAGCAAGGGGTCACTCTGGCTTTCCCCATGGCAAAGAAACTTCCCTTGGGCACCTGCGCATACCCCAGGCCTCCTCCCTGCCAAGCCAGGAATTCCTGTGCCACCGCCTGGGGAGGACAACCCAGCAAATGAGCCCCCTGCATGGGTGGGAGTTGGTGACTTCTGTTTTCTGCAATGGTTCATATTTTTTTTGTTTTGAGACAATCTCGCACTGTCGCCCAGGCTGCAGCACAGTGGCTCGAACTCAGCTCCCTGCAATCTCCACCTCCTGGGTTCAAGCAATTCTGCCTCAGCCTCCCTAGTAGCTGGGCCTACAGATGTACGCCACCACGCCCAACTAATGTTTTTGTATTTTTAGTAGAGACGGGGTTTCACCAAGTTGGCCAGGATGGTCTTGATCTCCTGACTTCATGATCCACCCACCTCGGCCTCCCAAAGTGCTGGGATTATAGGCGTGAGCCACCGAGCCCAGCCCTTTTCTTTTTTTTGAGATGGAGTCTCACTGTCGCCAGGCTGGAGTGCAGTGGAGTGATCTCAGCTCATGCAACCTCTGCCTCCTGGGTCTAAGGGATTTTCCTGCCTCAACCTCCCGAGTAGCAGGGACTACAGGCAAGCACCACCACACCCAGCTAATTTTTTTGTGTGTTTTTAGTAGAGACAGGGTTTCACCATGTCGGCCAGGATGGTCTCAATCTCTTGACTTCGTGATCCACCTGCCTCGGCCTCCCAAAGTGCTGGGATTACAGGTGTGAGCCACCACGCCCGGCCACAATGATTCATTTTTTGCATCAACTTGACAGAGCCATGAGGTGCCCAGCATTTGGTTCCACATTATTCTGGGTCTGTGGTGAGAGTGTTTCCAGAGACATAAGCATTCGCATCAGTAGACTGAGTAAAACAGAGGGCCCACCCCAGTGTGGATGTGCCTCGTCCAGTCCATCAAAAGCCTGAAACAGAGCAAAAGACAGACTAAGCCAAGTGTAGTGAGTAGTCCCGACTATGCAGGAGGCTGAGGCAGGAGGATTGCTTGAATCCAGGAGTTCGAGGCTAGCCTGGACAACGTGGTGAGACCTCATCTCTACAAAGCACTTTTGAAAAATTAGCCAGGCATGGCACACTTGTAATCCCAGCTACTCAGGAGGCTGAGGCAAGAGGATCATTTAAGCCCAGGAAATCAAGGCTACAGTGAGCCACATTCACACCACTGCAGTCCAGCCTGGACAACAGGGAAAGAGCCAGTTTTTTACAAAAAAAAAAAAAGGCCGATCGTGGTGGCTCACTCCTGTAATCCCAGCAGTTTGGGAGGGTGGGTGGATTACCTGAGGTCGGGAGTTTGAGACCAGCCTAGCCATCATGGTGAAACCCTGTCTCTACTAAAAATACTACAGTTAGCTGGGCGTAGTGGCAGGCACCTGTAATCCCAGCTGCACGGGAAGCTGAGGCTGGAGAATTGCTTGAACCTGGGAGGTGGAGGTTGCAGTGAGCCGAGACTGCACCACTGCACTCCAGCCTGGTAAACAGACTGCATCTCAAAAAAAAAAAAAAAAAAGACAAAGTAGGAATTGGCTCTGTCAGCCTGACTGTGAGCTGAGCTGGTACACTGGTCTTCTCCTGCCTTTGAACTTGGACTGCGGTAGCACTGTTGGCGCTCCTGGTTTCTTCTTGCTGACTGCAGATCCTGACAGCCAAACCTTCTCAGCCCGAGCTGGGCAGGGCTCAGGGTAATTAGATGGGGCAGCTGGGGCTCCCCAGCAGCAATTTCTGGGCAAGTCAAGCTGAGACACCTCCCTGAGAATTGCCCTGCAGAGAACTGCCAACTCCAGGCAGTAAGAAGTGAAGCTGCCATGCCTTGGCCTAATTCAGGAACACAGAGCCTTTGCCTTTAGAAATTCTCTCCGCTGTTATGTTGAGGGTGGAATGGAAATAAATCTAATGTTTCATGCAAAGCAAAAAAAAGGGTATAATAAGGATTTTGGGCTGGACTGGGTGGCTTACCCCTGTAATCTCAGCACCTTAGGAGGTCAAGGTAGGAGGATCCATTGAGCCTGGGAATTTGAGACTAGCCTGGGCAACATAGTGAGACCCTATTTCTTTAAAAAAAAAAAAAAAAACAGGAGAGAGAGAGAGGACTTATTTAAAGTCTTACTTTAAATTGATTTCTTTACTGTTGATTTCCAATTATTCGGGATTCAGTCATCCAATTTGAGGACCACTGAAGCCTTTTCTAAGCTGTTTTGATTCATCTTTTCATTCTTCTACTAATCTTGGTACTTCCTAATATTAATGAAAATAAAAGGAAATGAGAGTGAAACAACAATTTTACCTTTCTCTGTTAGCTTCTGAGGGAAAAGGCGCGGACAAGAGAAGGCTGGGTGACCAGCTGGCATTCGCTTCCCTGTCAGATGACCTTGACATCCCCACGTTGTGGAAAGGACCCTGAGAGCTGACCGTGCCTGTGTCTTGGCTCACTGCAACCTCCGCCTCCCAGGTTCAAGCAATTCTCCCTGCCTCAGCCTCCTCAGTAGCTAGGATTACAAGTGTGCGCCACCATGCCCAGCTGTTTCGTATTTTTTAGTAGAGATGGGGTTTTGCTGTGTTGGTGAGGCTAGTCTCGAACTCCTGACCTCAGGTGATCCATCAGCCTTGGCCTCCCAAAGTGCTGGGATTACAGGAGTGAGCCACTGTGCCAAGCCTTTTTTTTTTTAAGAGACAGGCTCTTGCCCTGTTGTCCAACCAAACCTCTCAGCAAGTCGCACTTACAGACCACTAGAAACCCAATCAGGGACCCAAAAGCCTCACTCAGGTATACACTCAAGAGAAGTGAAACTTACATTCACACAAACACCTGTACGTGAATGTTATGGCAGCTTACTGATAATCATCCGAACCTGGAAATCGCCCACATCCTTTACCTGGTGAGTAGGTAAATACACCACACTCTATCCAGACAGTGGAACACTACTTGGCAATGAAAAGGAACCACATGACAATGTGAGTGAGGCTCAAATCACGATGCTCAGCGAAGGAACCTGGACTCACACAACCCCACTTCCAGGATTCGCTGGAAAAGCAATGGGAGAACAGAGCAGTGGTTGCCAGGGCAGCAGGGGGGTTCTGGGAGTGACAGGATGTTCCCTGTCTTGACTGTGGTCATGGTGACAGGACTCTGCATTTGAACTGTATACCAAAAAAAGTGAATTTTACTATGTGTACCTTGAAACCTATTTAACCATTAAAAAAGAAAAATTGAAGCCAGGCGCTATGGCCTATGCCTGTATTATTACCAGCACTTTGGGAGGCCGAGGTGGGCAGATCACAAGGTCAGGAGTTCAAGACCAGCCTGGCCAACATGATGAAAATAAAATTTTCATCTACTAAATTTTCTCTACTAAAAATAAAATTTAGCAGGGCGTGGTGGTGGGCGCCTGTAATCCCAGCTACTCAGGAAGCGGAGGCAGGAGAATTGCTTGAACCCAGGAGGCAGAGGTGGCAGTAAGCCGAGATTGCGCCACGCCACTACACTCTAGCCTGAGCAACAGAGCAAGACCCCATCTCAAAAACAAACAAACAAAAAAAATAAGAAAAAAGAAAAATCGAGGCTGGGTGCAGTGGCTTATGCCTGTAATCCCAGCACTTTAGGAGGCCAAGGCAAGAGGATCACTTGAGCCCAGGAGTACAAAGCCAGCCCGGGCAACATGGGGAGACTTTGTCTCTACAGATAATTTTTTTTTTTTTTTGAGACGGAGTTTCGCTCGTTACCCAGGCTGGAGTGCAATGGCGCGATCTCGGCTCACCGCAACCTCCGCCTCCTGGGTTCAAGCAATTCTCCTGCCTCAGCCTCCCGAGTAGCTGGGACTACAGGCACGTGCCACCATGCCCAGTTAATTTTTGTATTTTTAGTAGAGACGGGGTTTCACCATGTTGACCAGGATGGTCTCGATCTCTTGACCTCG
>PVKV010029340.1:0-23765 GCA_004027835.1 Alouatta palliata | reverse complement strand
CTGGGGTCTGTTGGGGGGAAAAAGGGGAGGGACAGCAGGGGGTGGGGAGTTGGGGAGGGATAGCATGGGGAGAAATAACAGATACAGATGATGGGGAGGAAGGCAGCAAATCACACTGCCATGTGTGTACCTATGTAACAATCTTGCATGTTCTTCACATGTACCCCCAAACCTAAAATGCAATAAAAAGTATATAAAAGAAAAAAAAATATTAAATGAGATTTACTCATACTTACTGGACCTCCTGGTATTTGAGTAGGTGTTTCATGCAAATATGAACACCACTAAAAGTTTAATGTGGGCAATTTTGCTTCGAGAACCTCCAGTGTTTTCGCCAGTTCTCCTATGGCCTGGACACAGGTAGTAAGGTTATTTTTCAGGATCTGTTGGTATGGTTACCAGGGAAATCACTCCCAAAAGCTTGCACCCTTGGCTGTAGCTAAGCCAGACAGCACAGTCCTACTGCTGAGAATGCCAGAGCCCTCACCTCTCCAGGCTTTGCTTAACTGGTTTAGTTGCCGGAAGCAAAGCTTCTCTCCACCATCCACCTTGACTTCTCACCCTGCCAGATCCAGCCCATACGTGACTTCCTCTCTTAACTTTACCCTGGTACCCATGAACAACAAGCGAGTCCGTCCTAGAACACATCAGGCATACTTTCTCTGAGCCTTTACAGTTATTTTTATCCCCTGCCAGGCTGTGTGCTCCTGAAAGGCAGGGAGGATGAGTTATTCATCTTCACCTCCCAACATTTACTGTATGCCTGGCATGTAGTAGGCCATCAGCAAATGTTTATAGGAACAAAATATTCAATGTTGTGAACGTCGATTGCCCCTGGTTGGAATGAGAGAGAGCTTTTCCACCCCTCAGCCTCCAAAGTTATGTTTTATTTCAGCTGAGACCCCAGGAAAAGCGTTACAAAGGTAGAGAAGCAATACTGGGGTAATGACGACCTTTCCACGGGCCTAAGCACACGAGAGAGAAGCGGGGAGATGTCAGTTGTTAAATAATCAACGCGAGAGGCCCCTGAATGAGACAGAAGGAAGGTTCTCTGGGGACACTCCAGAGAGCCAATATGAAGCTGTGGTTTTGGATGAGTTTGGCTAATTACTTTGTCCTTTGATAAAGATAGCTCCCCCTCAAGAGTATTCATGGGGAGGCAACATCCCCCATCCTCCAGATTTTGTATGGATGGAACTTCGAAGGAACCACTGCTAATTTTTGCCTTCCTAATCCCCTGCCATGATTGTTTTAAAAGAGTGAATAATACACAAATATCAAACACGTGTGAAGGTGGGGCAGATCTATAGCATTACATTACATCTCAAGTAATAGGTCCTTGGAGACACAGAGGTCAATCTTATTGAGGGGGCAGCTGTTTCATTTAAGAATATATTTATGTGTGTGTGCGTGGCAGTCTGGTGGGAAATCCTTACTGAGATCTTTTTCTGCCCTGGAGGTTACACAGAGTAGAGACAGTGTCCAGGTGGGAGAAGCCTCTGTATTTTTCTAGGGCCAAGTTCAAATAAGAGGTAATTCTTGATGTTAGATTCTCTAGTTCCAGGAGTGAGAGATGCTGACTGAGGTTGGGTCCTGCCCAAAAAGAGATCTAATGTGGGTTGGGGTGGGGGGGGGTCAAGGCCAAACTTCTTTTGGGGAGCACAGCAAAGAGAGGTCAGTCCTTCACCTCTATTTCCCTCTAGGGATGGGACGGTGAACATAAATGGTTTCTCTTCCCAAAGTCCAGAGATGGCAACTCCCCAAATTACCAGCTGTTGGTGACATTCCTTTTCCTGGCTAACCAGCCACTAGGTTTCCTGACCTACCCTGTGATATTTGAGATGGGCACAACCAGGAAAAGAAGAATGGGCAAAAACCACTCTCTCAGGATTCTGGTTTCTGAGATGCCCAGAAGATGTGATGAGCCTGTGCCCCAGATTGGGGCAGCAGAAAATATGTGGGTTTGGGGATCCCAGGTGTATTGATCCCTTCTCACACTGCTTTAAAGAACTGCCTGAGACTGAGTAATTTATGAAGAAAACAAGTTTAACTGAGTCACAATTCTGCAGGTTCGACAGGAAGCAGGACTGAGAGGCCTCAAGAAACTTACAATCATGGTGGAAGGTGAAGGGGAAGCAAGCACCTTCTTCACATAGTGGCAGAAGGGAGAGACCAAAGGGGGAAGTGTCACATACTTTTAAATCATTGGATCTCGTGAGAACTCACTCACTATCATGAGAGCAGCATGGGAAAATCTGCCCCTATGATCCAATCACCTCCCACCAGATCCCTACTCCAACACTGTGAATTACAATTCAACATGAAATTTGGGTGGGGACACAGAGACAAACTCTATCACCACGCTTGCTGCGGATTGCCAGAGGGGTAACAAAAGAGGCATGTTCTATCAGGAAAATGTGGTTGTGAGGACAGAGCTTGTGGATCAAAAGTAGACAGGGTCAAGTGTCTCTTTCTTAGGGCTTCTTATAATTTCCATTAGTAACCATGGAGGATACTATAATCTAGAAACTAGATCAGTGGCCACAAGTTTACAGAAAGCAAGTTTCTTAGTTCAGGCTGCTATTTTAAATTATCATAGACGGAGTGGCTTATAAACAATAGAAATTTATATCTCAGAGTTATGGGGGCTGGAAGTCTGAGATTAGGGTGCCAACATGGGTGGGTTCTGGTGAAGATTCCAGATTGTAGACTGGAACATTTTTTGTTGTATACTCACATGGCAGACGGGAGCGAGAGAGTTCTCTAGTGTTTTTTAAAGTAAGGGTGTGAATCCCTCCACTCTTGTGACCCAACCACCTCCTAAAGGCCCCACCTTCAAAGAGCATCACACTGGGGGTTAGGATGTTAATACAGGAATTTTGGGGGAAGGACACAAACATTAGGTCCGTAACAGTGGGCAAATAACTTCATCACAACCAGCCTCAAAGGGAAACTTTCCGCTGCTTGTCTCCCTGCCCAGTGCCAGAGAAGTATTAATAACCATTGGAAAGATGTCATAAGGAAAAAAATGAGCCACATACCCATCTATGCAGGGAAGGGGAGCAGCTTTGAATCAAATGCAATGTTGAAAATTTAAAATGCATAAGTGTTTATAATCAGATGGACTGTTTCAATTACCAGAAATGAATAGAAAAAATATAGAATTGGATTAAGGTGTTTTAAACGTTGCCACCACCCAGTGAGAAGATGAGGACTTCAATAAAAAACAGTGAGAGCAGTTAACTGGAAATTAAAATAAGATAATTCCCACTTATATGCCAATGAATCAAACTGTTTCTTAAGCTGATTGCATATGTACATAGGTAAATATTTATACTCTGCTTTTACTAAAAGTCATTTAAGGACATTTTAAAAGATGAGGGTTGGGGTCGGGTGCGGTGGCTCACACCTGTAATCCCAGCGCTTTGGGAGGCCGAGGCGGGTGGATCACGAGGTCAAGAGATCGAGACTATCCTGGCCAACATGGTGAAACCCCATCTCTACTAAAATACAAAAAAATTAGCTGGGCATGGTGGCACGCACCTGTAGTCCCAGCTACGTGGGAGGCTGAGGCAGGAGAATTGCTTGAACCCAGGAGGCAAGATGCAGTGAGCCAAGGTCACGCCACTGTGCTCGAGCCTGGCACCTGGTGACAGAGCGAGACTCTGTCTTGTGGGGGGAAAGAAAAAGATGAGGGTCAATTTAAATTAGTTTATTTATAGATGAGCCCCAACTATCTGTGCCCAGTTACCGAAACTAGTTTTGAATTAACAACTTCTTTAGAGCATGAACTTTGTCCATGAAACCTGAATATCACCCAGCTCAGAACCTTAGCAAAAAGGACCATGACAAAAAGCCTTTTGATGAGAATAATGACAATGGCTGTACTAGCCATGTAAGAGTTAATAATTTTCATTGCAAGTAGGCTGGTGTTAACGCATTTGTATTTTCTGCAAGTAGTGAAATGTCTGCAGAAATCTGTCCCAGATGTGATCTTCCTGACAGTCGCCTGGATGTGCTCACCGACTGTTACAGGGATTTGGGGAGGGGACCAGCTTCTTCCTGACGGTGATGCCTCAGTAAGTTAGCAATTACGCAGCACCCTCCCTGGAGCTGCCTGCTGAAGGCAATGGAAGAAACCTTTCTGGAGGAGAGTATTTAATTTTTTCAAAATTTTAAAATAAATGCAGATTTGCAGGAGGGAAAATACTACAAAGAGTTCCCATATAATCTTCACTCAGCTTTGTTTAATGCTAATATCTTACCTACTGTATCAATAGGTACATTTGCCAAAACTAGAAATTAGCAAGGGTAAAATCCTGTTAGCTAAATAAAGACGTTACCTAGTTTATTAGTCTGTCTTCACGCTGCTGATAAAGACATACCCAAGACTGGATAATTTATAAAGAAAAAGAGGTTTAATGGACTCACAGTTCCACGTGGTTGGAAGGAGAAAGGCGTATCTCACATAGCAGCGGGCAAGAGAGAATGAGGATCAAATGAAAGGGGAAACTCCTTATAAAACCATCAGATCTCGTGAGACTTATTCACTATCACGAGGAAACAGTGTGGGGGAAACTGCCCATGATTCAATTACCTCCCACTGGGTCCCTCCCACAACACATGGGAATGATGGGAGCTATAACTCGAGATGAGATTTGGGTGAGGACACAGAGACAAATCATATCACCTAGTTTCTCAGAGAATGCTCCTTTTTTTTCTCCAAGACAATCCAAGAACTTCCTCAATCCGAGACACTCCATTGTATTTCATTGTCTTATTTCTGTAGTTTCAGATGAGATAACCTGTAAACTGAGGAGTCTCTTCTTGAGGTCTTGTTCTCTGGTCATTAGCCCTGATGCCAGGAGTAAAGGGCTGAGGCTGTGAGCATGGCAGGACAGGCCCCTTCACTTCCCTGTTAGAATGGTCTTCAGTGGACCGGAAGAATTCCAGAACACACCTGCCGGGGGCGCTTGTGTCCTTCTCCACTTTATGAAGTCACCGAAGATAGGTTAATTGTGGTTCCCACAGTTTCCTTTGGAATTACCTGGCCAGGGTAGGCAAGTGTCAGGATTCCAGCTCGACTGGATTGTGGAGACTTTGAAGTACCAGAGACAAAATGGCAGCAGCTGGATTTTACGCGTGGTCCTGCCATCTCCCATTCTTCCCTTCCTCTCCTCCCAGCTCGTGCTTCTCTGCACATGCTTTTGCCTCTCTGCTCTGCTGTCTATCCCCCGCTTCTTTCCTGCTCTGCTCTGTATTCAAGAGGACAGTCCTTGTACACTACATGTACCAGGCTCTCTTGCCAACTGAGGTATGATTAGTTCAGCCAAGGCAGGCACTGTTGGGAGGCAGAGGAGCAGAAGGGAGGGAGATTTCCCCTCTTTCCTTTCTGCTTTGGGTGTGGGAGTGGCTAGGCAGCCCCACATGGCTGCTTCTCCAGCTAGTAGCCCTGTCTCTGGTCTCTGGCAGTGCCACCTCTGCCCTCTGTCCTTTCAGCAAGTGAGGCTGTGCTGACTCTCAGCTGTTGCTAACGTCTCTTAGCTTCAGCATCCCCTACATTGCTTTTCATTTTTTCCTGCACCCCATGAAACTACCTGGAATGGATTCTGCTTCCCTGATCTGCCTTACTGGTATATACACCCATCACCTCTCCTTTCCAATACAGTCCTCCCACCTTCCTCCTTTCTGAGGCTAGGGAAGGAGAGCTGAAGGACTAAGGCTCACTAAAACTGCTCAAGGGATTTTTTATCACAGGCAGGAATGGGAAGCACTTCATCAGGTAAGGGTTCCAGGTAAGGCTCGGCGGCCTGAAGGTGGCAGAAAGCTCTATTTTCTTCCTTGGTCTTATGCCCTTGCTAATAACCCTTCGTGTGACCTGGTAACAAGCATTGTTCTGTATTAGATTAAACTAAGGAACTGCTGTCTTCAATATTTTTGACCTATAAAAATGGCATTTTGGGCTGGGAGTGTTGGCTCATGCCTGTAATCCCAGCACTTTGGGAAGCCGAGACGAGTGAATCACCTGAGGTCAAGAGTTCGAGACCAGCCTGACCAATACGGAGAAATCCCATCTCTACTAAAAATACAAAAAATTAGCCAGGCGTGGTGGTGCATGCCTGTAATCCCACCTACTCGGGAGGCCGAGGCAGGAGAATCACTTGATGAACCTGGGAGACTGAGATTGTGGTGAGCCGAGATCACACGATTGCACTCCAGAGCGACAGGGCAAGACTACGTCTCAAAAGAAAAAAAAAGGGCAATTTCATATGACTTGACCTAATAAAAAAAAGTGGATAGGGAAAAGATAACAAATAAATTGTTCATGATAAATTGATAGCCAGTAATAAAGCTAACATTTACTGTGTGTTCACCATGCACAACGCATCATGAGGGGCGTCAAACGGTAGCAATGATTGCAGACTCAGCCATGACACCTGCCCAAGGGCTTAATGTCTACTGAATCATTTAATCTTCAAAACAACCCTGCCAGGCCAGTGCTATTATATTCCATGTTATGAATAAAGTACAGAGATGTTAAGTCACTTGCTTAAGGTCATACAATAAGGGGCAGGCTTGGGATTTGAAGCCAGGCAGCTGGGCTCAACCACTGTACTCTATGTTGTCTTGAACTGGACAAGGTTATTTCCATTTTATAGATGAGGAAGCTGAGAAACAGGGAGGTTAAATAACCTGCCCTAAGTCACACAGCTAGGAATGAGCTAAGATGCCATTGAACCCAGTGGCACCCAACTCCCAAGCCTAATTGCTTCCCCCTTCCATGCGTCTCTTGCCCTACTTTGTACTTTGAAGTCTCTAACACTCCACATCACTGGATTCTCTTGTCTTTGCCTACAAAAGATAATAATGTGTGGATTTCAACACATACCCCTTGCACGTCAATCTTTTGCTGAATTTATTGAGTTTCCCTTACTATGATACCCTGGGGCCTTACCTGTGTGTGAAACCAATTCAGAAGGAAATTATTGAGGCTTGTATTAAGACCTCTGCCAGGTAAGGGATCCAAGTATCTCTTTCAAATGATAGGCTAGTCAGAGTCAGACCTATCCTATTCCCTTTATTTCCTCCTTATAAAATTGGGCATTTAATGGCCTTGTTTACACAGTTTGTCCGTGTTTGTATGTCATATTTGCACAGTGCCAGGAAGCGCAGACATTATTTCTCTGGGCGACACACTCCATGTCAGTTTAGCGGTGATGTAGGGTAGGATCCCTGAGGTGTCTCTGTCCAAAGCTCCGGTGATCTAGGTCAGATGTTAGGGTCAGTGTGGAACTGCACGGGTGCCGTAGCATTTAAATTGGCCATAAGAGGGCTCCATTTCTTTTCCCCAAATGTCCATAGAGATAAGAGCTTTTGGGGCCACAGATGTGAAATGCTATTCTGGACACAGTAATTAAACCACATTTAGTGTAATTTACCAAAAATAAGTGAAATGGTTTGTTTGGTGGAACAATATATTCTTCATTTCTTTAACCTCCAAATACAAAGAGGGAAACCTTTTAATAAAATGAATTTGTTTCTCAACAGGCATTCACAGAAATTTCTCTCTTTTCTGTTTGGACGATGGCTTTTGGAAAACAGTAATTCCATATTCCATTTTCTTAATATTCCTCTCCTTTCTCTTGCAGTTGAGCATCCTGATAACTATTTCTGAGAAAGAGATAGAAATTGAGATGTCAAATGATCTTGAGCTTCCTTTTTAAGGCTATATTAATCGGTGTGCAGTCAGGAAACTAAAAACCACATTTGATATTTTAAGGAAGGGAATTTAATATGGAGAACTGATCACATCGGTATGGGAGGGTCGAAGGAACAAAAGTAACCATAAAAGGAACCAGTAACTGCTGGAAGTAGCAACCACCCATAGGGCTGAGGAAACGAAGCTCAGGGGAAGGGGCACTGCCTGGCCGTGCGGACACAGCCAGGAGAGTGCAATGAGGGTGGTTCTGGCAATGCTGAAAGTAGATGGGCACTATCAATGCCAGGTCCCTGCTCAGGCAATGGCTGAGGGGAACAGCAGCTTCCTACCCCAGACCTTCTGATATCCCACTAGTGTCCCCTACTACAGAACATAACAGAGAGCCAATTCCTCAAAAGAGAGATCTATAGATAGCCCCAGCATTACCTTACAGAGTGCAGAAAGGTAGCTTTGGAGCTATGAGGTAATGGTTTAATAATTCACAGTCTACCCCTTTGGCTATTCACATACTGTGTTCAAAGTTCTATACAAAAATAATAACTTTTTGCTTTGGCTGTAGATGCTATCATTTTCTATTACCTTTTATATTAGAGATGGGTGTAGTAAGAAATACTCTGGGGAAACCCTTGTGTTCTAGATAGAGTTTGATAAAAGAAATCTGATTTCTCTTAGTAATCAGGATCAACCAGTACAGTAAGCCACTTCTCTACCTGCTAGGTGAGTCAGGTGAGGAGCCCCAAGTGGTTCACTGACGCTCTCAACTTCTGAATCAGTGGAGCAATTTGTGTGTCACCCGATACAAACATTTCTCTGTTATGAAAACAGACCTCTGGGCTGGGCGTGGTGGTTCACTCCTGTAATCCCAATGCCTTGGGAGGCCGAGGCAGGAGGATCACTTGAACGCAGGAGTTCAAGACCAGTCTGAACCCTGCTTCAACAAAAAAATAACAAATTGTCTGGGCACCATCATGCCCAGATAATTTTTTTTTTTTTGTAGAGGTGGGGTCTCCCTGTGTGGTCCCAGCTACTCTTGAGGTTGAGGTGGGAGGATTGCTTGAACTTGGGAGATTGAGACTCCAGTGAGCAGTGATCATGCCACTGCACTCCAGCCTCCAATCAGAGGAGCTCAGAGTTTCAGGAACAGAAAGCAAATATCCTGGGAGTAGCTGTTAGGGGTAGTAATGAGATGAGCCACTCCCACTTTCATCCTTGGTTCCTGGACCCATATGTTCCAGCTAAAGAAGAAATTGGACCACGTATTGGTCACTGATTCAAAGCACATGTGGCATCCTGAAAGACAGAACCTTGACCTTCAGGGTATTCTCCCAAATTGGGCTATAATTGAGGCTTCTGTAAGCCATTTCAGTTTCTATAAGGCCAGCTGCTCCTGGGTGATGGGCATGTGCTGAAAGCAGTGAATTCTATGGACATGAGCCTCTTGTCACAATGTGTGCGTGCGTGTGTGTGTGTGTGTGTGTGTGTGTGTGTGTAATGAATTCTTCAGTCAGAAGCAATACTTTGTGGAATTCTATGCATGCGAATAAGGCCTTATGCAAATTTAAGAATGAAAGCTTTGTTAAGCATGGGTTTTTGTGATGGCCAATATGCCTCTCAGCAGAGAATAATGTATTCAGTAACAATGTGCTAAAAATCAAGCCACATCTGCCCTCTGTCCTGCCCTTCCTACCTTCCAGACTTTCTTCTTTGTTTCAAGGCAGGGTTTCTGTTTATTTGAGGAAGGATATTTATGGGCCAAGGGCCTTATGGAAGGCAAGTCAGGTTTTCATAATGCTGACATTTCAGCATGTGCCTGTTAAGAAGAAAATGTAAAAGAAAAGTGAGGATGAGGTCATATACGCATTTTGAGGCAAGTGTTTGTCTGAAGTTGAGTTGGCCAACATCAGTATTTATTTCCCTGAGCATCATGATTTCATAAAAAATGATTATCTAACACCACATACATTCAGGTTTTATTTATATTTCTGCCTACTTTGGGGGAGAAGTATGTAAGTGCATGGCTTTCATTCCAAAAGATCAAGAGCCTATCAGTTTCCCCTCTATTTTCTTGACATTATGATAGCAGCACTGTTCAAGTTTAATGTCAGAGTTCAAGGTGGAAACACCTTTGGTTTTTTTCGTTTCCTTTTTTCTTTCTTCTTGTTTTTGGTTAGGATAGCATTTCTCTCTTGTTGCCCTGGCTAAAGTGCCATGGCACAATCTCAGCTCACCGCAACCGCCGCCTCCTGGTTTCAAGTGATTCTCCTGCCTCAACCTTTCAAGTAGCTGGGACTACAGGTGCGTGCCACCATGCCTGGCTAATTTTTTGTATTTTTAGTAGAGATGAAGTTTAACTGTGTTAACTAGGATGGTCTCGATCTCCTGACCTTGTGATCCTTCTGTCTCAGCCTCCCAAAGTGCTGGGATTACAGGCGTGAGCCATCGCACCGGCTGAAACACCTTTGATGTGTAGTACTAGTACTAGATCTCATCATGATTCTGCCTCGTATTTTTACGAGCCTTTAAAAACTAAAAACTCACTTCAACACTGAACATTTTAGGCTAAAATGATCAGAATCAATTCATAAGGGAGGGTGTATTTAGAAGACATACCCCCAAAGCAGTATTCCCACCCTAAATGCTTGTTTTCTCCCTCCACTGTGGTTGCTTGACTTTTTCACATTTCAGTAGCTTGTTCTGTGGCCAAATTCTCATCACCCTTATAATTATGGGAAGAAGAAAGTTGAACTGTTCTTTAAATATACATATTCATGATTTTTTTCAATAAACATATAACAATGATCTACTTTATACCAAGAGTTGGGCTGGGCACTGAGCACACCCCCTGTTACAGGCGCTTCTTCAGTTCAGGCCATCTTAGTGGCCTGGTAGAATCACACTAACTGGAAAAAGAAGTAATTCCCTGGTTTATCTGCTCATGAGAGTCCCTGTCTCATCCTGATTCCTCCTCCTGGTTTGGGGTGTTTGCTGGAGTACGTTACTGCGTCTGCGAACAGTCGTCTTCCTCTGCTTCTCCTCACCATGGTTACATACCTTGCATGGCCAAGAATTCGTCCTGTGTGACCTTGTTCCCGGGGAAGAGCTAAGCTCTGCACTGATAAGTAAGCACTGACAGACTCGAAACAAGGCCTCCTGAGTCTGTTGTCAGATTGAAAGGGCGAGGGCGATACCAGAAATAGGAAACCACACTAATGAGGTCAGGAGCTGGTGAAGTAGACAGCAAGAGTCTAAGAACTTGAGGAGGGCCTGGAGGCAGGGCTGCCACTCACGATTCCTCAGACTGTGCACTGCCAGCTCCAGGGTGCTCTGTTCACATAATTAGTGTCATCAGCCCTGCTTAGACGTGTGTGCTACAGACTGAATTTGTACCACCAAAACTTATGTGTTGGAATCCTAACCCCCACTGTGAAGGTAATGAAAGGTGGGGCCTTTGGAAGGTGATTAGGTCATGGAGGAGAGCCCTTATGAATGGGGTTAGTGCCCTTATCAAAGAGATCCCAGAGAGCTGCTTTGGCTTTTCTGCAATGTGGGGATACAAGAAGATGGCAGTCTGCAACCTGGAAGAGGGCCTTCACCAGAGGCCCATCTTGCTGTCACCCTTATCTCAGACTTTCAGCCCCTAGAACTATAAGAAACAAATTTCTGTTATTTATCAGGCTGCTGTTGTCATAGCAACCGGACTCGTGGCTATACTAGATTATGCATAAAACAAAGGGAAAAAGGAGTACTTCTTGTGGTACTTTGTTATAGCAGCCTGAGACATTGTGCAGTGCCCAACCTGCACAACTGTACAAGTCTTGCTCTGAGGCCTCTTGCTTTTGCTCTTGGTCACTGGTGCCATGGTACCTGGAGGGCGTGACTGGTAGGCCAGGTTGAGGTGGGCACACCACCTTCTTCCTCATCTCTCCACTGTCTTCTCTGTCAGAATCTGTCATGTCTTCACACACACGGATCATCTTATCTCCTCTGAGAACTACCTCCGTGCTGGAACCACAAGAAGTATTCGTTGTTCCCTTTGTTTTATATGTAATCTAGTATAACAACACTGCATTTGCCTCAGACTTTTAAAACAGTTGTTTCTTCCAGAAAGAAGGCAGTCTGATAGTTTCTTTCATTGTGGAGGGCCAATTGTCCTCAATGACTGCTCCAGCCCATACCTCACTCCAGCTTGGCCCTGAAGAATTTTTCTTCCTTCCATGAGTGTTGCTTCTATCTGCTACACCATCAGAAATACTCAGATTAACTTCCATTTTTAGGGTCTTCAGAATTTTCCCCTCCGTATCAGTTCTCAGCTTCTAGTTAGGTATCTTTCCCGTGAGGCTACTTGACTCTTCATGCGTGACCCTTTTTTCAGATTCTGTAGTAGTCACGTGGCCTGCCTACAATTATTTCATCCTTCCAGGCATGTGGTAGGATTGTTCTTGCGGACTATTTTGGAGTTCATGTGGCATGTCACTTGTTTTGTCAATGAAATGTGAGCAGATATGACACTTCTGGGCAGAGGCTTTGGAAGCTGGCGTATGATTTGTCATGCCCTTTCCCTTAAGGAGGTGACCAACAAGGCACATGTCATGACAGACCCTGTATTATCTGGGTACAGGAATGACGGTGATGAGTACAGTCTATCTGCCAAACCACGTTGAACATGTAACATGAGCAATAAATAAATGTGGGTTGTGTTGAGAAACTATAATTCTGTGTTTGTTGTTTTTGTTGTTGTTACTGTAGCATATCCTTACCTGTCCTGCTGATGCAAGATCCCCAGATGTCTGGAACTGCAATAGCTACACACAACTCAGGTCTTTCTGGTCCAGCTTCTACTAAATCAAGATGGCAGTCCAGAAAATAGCTGAAGTTAAGGTGGCGGTAGTTATCATCTGAAATCAATGCTAAAATTCACCATCCTGATTTCCACCATGCTGAAAGATGCCAATAGGCAGACTTTAGATTCCATGATTCCCACAGGGATGTAACTGTGTCAAGGGAGAAAAGAAGGTAAGTAGGAAATGGAATTACACAGCTGACTTTTTAAAAAACAGGCCTGGTGCAGTGGCTCACGCCTATGATCCTAGCATTTTGGAAGGTCAAGACAGATGGATCACCTGAGGTCAAGAGATCAAGACCAGCCTGGTCAACGTGGTGAAACCCTGTCTCTACAATAAACACAAAAATTAGCTGGGCATGGTGGCATGTACCTGTAGTCCCAGCTACTCGGGAGGCTGAGGCAGGAGAATGGCTTGAACCCAAAAGGCAGAGGTTTCAGTGAGCTGAGATGGTGCCTGGGCAACAGAGCAAGACTCCATCTCAGAAAACAAAACAAAACAAAAATCCAGGTCTCCCCAAAGGGCTTTAGCAGAGCTAAAGGCAGAGCGGTGGGGATCTGGTTCACTCTATGGAATGACAGGAGCAAATATCTTTCTGGAGTACAGGAATTTAACAAAAGTACCAAAACCAGAAAGAGCAATGATGCTCAAAGTTCCTTGCTTGTCACTAATCTCCATTGCTCTTAGCCTTTACTTTCCACTGGTCTGACATGGAGAATTCAGGGATCTTGGCCAATTACAGGATTCTGAGACTTACGACTATAACCAATGGGATCTGTTTGGTTAAAAGTGGTAAGATGGTAAATTTGATTTTAGAGCCCTGTCTCCTCAGTTCTTAACCCGTGGAGACTTCCACTGTATCCACCTATCTGGAGTCGCCTTCTGGACGGGTTGGTTATCAAGCAGCTTCTCTTGAACTGTTGTTGGCTAAGTACTTTAACAAACACTATTTCAGCAATTCTTCACGGCATTGCTCTTGTGAAAGGCACTAGGGATAAATAGGTGGTAAGAAAAGTAGCTGATTTATAGTCTAGTGCCAAGCTGACAAATTATAACCCATGGGCCAAATCCAGCCACTTCCAGGTTTTATAAATAAAGTTTATTGGAGCACAGCTACGCCCTTCATTTATATATGTTTTTGGCTTCTCTTGCACCAAAGGTAGAGGTGAGTAGTTGCAACAGAGATTTTACGGTGCACGTGCCTAAAATATCTACCATCTTGCACTTTACAGAAAAACTTTGCTGACCTTTACCTCGTGGACTATTAGCCTTTCCAGAAGAGTTTGCATTTTAGTAGCATTCTCTGTAAAACCAATGCTGTAACACTCAGGTGAATTCACTAATGGAGGAAATTTAGGCGATAGGGAGGTATCTTGAGGGAAGAAGTCCTGTCTGGCTGCGGTCAATCATACTTTATAGGCAGCTGCCTTCTCTGTCAGTTCATGAAAGTGGACTGCCTTTTCCAAATCTCTACCCAAGAAGGAAAGCATGGTGAAGGAGAGGCAGCTGTCATCGCGGTGGCTGGTCCCCTGGGAGAAGAGTTGGAGAGGCGGCTGCAGCTCTTACCTTCTGGTGGCTCTAGGGGGCAGGAGGTCATGGTTCGCCTTCAGGGTTGCCAACCAGGCACTGTGCACAGGAGCCACTTTGACTTCTTTATTCCTCTGGCTCTTCTGATGACAATAGTGATTTTTTTTTTTTTTTTTTTTTTTTTTTTTTTTTTGCAAACCCTAAAGAAATGCCTCACTGCTCTGTCTCTCCAAAGGAACAGAGAAAGGGGCTGAGTGGGGAGTATTGTAAGTTTCCATCAGTTATTTTTGCTAAGGGAAAATGTGAAAAGTCAAGAGTCAGAGACAGGGCAGGAAGCTTCCATGTGTCGGGGAACCTTTTTGCTAAGCTATGTCTACTCGCTGTGTGAAATAATGCCTGTTCTCCCACTGAAATGCCTGGCTATTCTCAGTGTGAAGAACCCCTCCTTCAGTAATGGAGACAAGCAAGCTTTGTTTGTTTGTTTATTTTGCCATAAGGACTATGATTCTCTTCCAGTAAACCTGAGGACTTGGGCCTTAATCCTCAAATGGAGGCTGAGCTGCCATCTCCATCCCTGGGATGTGGATCATTCAGGCCACACTACAGAGAGAGCCATCTAGAAGGTGCTGCCTTCCTCTCAAGACCATGAGCAACACCTCGGGCCTGAGGCTGGCCTGTTGACCTACATGCTGAGAGCTTTCAGGAGGAAGCTTCCACAGCCTGTGACACTAGCCTCACTGGAGAGGAGAGGAAAATCATATGGGGCCTCAGAGCCCCTACTCCTCCTCTGGTGTTGTCATGGAAACATATTCAATTCATCTCTGCAAATATGGGTGCAGTGTGTGGGGAGCAAGGCAGTGTCCTGATAGGAGCTAGGAGAGGCACAAAGATGGCTATGCATGGTTGCCATTGCCTTCAGAACCATATAGGAAAGAGAGTTAAAAAAAAACAGCAACAACAAATTCTAAAGCAAGACGGATAGTATAAAGTCTATAAAAGGAACTAAATCCCGGACTTTGGAGAAAGACAAACGTAGGTTGAAACCTCAACTCTGCCACTTACCAGGTATATATGACTTTGGTTATATTATTAATTCATCCAATGAATATTAATTGAAGGCCTACTGTGTACCAGATGTTTCTCTAAATGCCAAAGATACAGAATGACCTGACTTAGAGGAAGAGCCTTTATTAACTCCATTGTACTTACACATTCTAACAGAGGAAGATAGACAATAAGCATGCAAACAGATAAATAAGAAATGTAATTTCAGAGAGTGATAGTGCTCTCTGACGAAAATAGAGTCATGGGGAAGAGTAAGTTGACGTGGTGGCTCTTTAAGAATGGATGGCTCAGGAAGGCTTCTTGGAAGAGGTGACATCTAAGCTTAAACCTAAGGTAGGAGGCAACCAGGCAGCCATTGGAGAGGGTTCCAGAAAGAGGGAAGTACTGATGCAAGGATCTGCTTACATAAGTCTGTAAACTTCAGCTTCTTTGCCTATGAAATGGGAATCATTATTTACCAGAATTATTGTAAAGGTTCAATGATACAATGTACAGCAAATATTTATCTCAAAGCATAGCACAAGGTAAGTGCTATTTAATATGACTAAGTAAAATATATCAAACACAGAGGATCAGTTTGCTCTGATGAGTGTGGGAGAATTGCTGAGTGGTGACAGGCTAGTCCGTGACCCAAGCCTTGCAGAATGGGTAGTTTTGGTAAGCAGATAATAGGTTTGATTTCTCTGCTCTTGGTTCCTATATTACTCAGGAGTTTCTCTTTCAGAGGCCTGACTATACTTCATTAGAATAACGTAAGTATTTTTCTCTTCTCTGACCTGTTATATAAATCATATAAAGGGAGAAACTGCCTATTTTTTTCATCCTTCTACTCCAGTGCTTAAATAAAATAGTGAGGCAAAGCATTTAGAATTGTGATTTGTGCATGAATGAATGGTAGGAGGGAATCTGAGGTAGTAAGCACAGCATATAGTTGAGTCTGTTTGGGAACTGGCAATGGACCAGCAAAACAAGAAGCTAGGACCCACAGAGAGAAGAGTAGGAAATACAGTGGAGTAGTAAGTGGGAGCCAGGTCATAAAAAATCTTGAAAACTTGATTGTCTTAATGAACACTGATATAATGATGTTCAGGATGACCATTTCTGCTGTTCTTCAAATGCGCATGTTGGGAGCTGCAAGGAAACTATAAGCTCTTGTCTACACTGTGGGAGTGAGCCCACATCCCGTGGACACCATCCACCATTGTCCCAGAGCCCGAGGAGAGTTATTTCACTGCAAATGGCCTTAGGGAATATTTTGCTAATATCTGTTTCTACACAAGCACACCTCGTTCTGTTTCACTTTGCTTTATGGTACATCTCAGATACTGTGTTTTTTACAAAATGAAGACTTGTGGCAACCCTGTGTTGTGTGAGTCTGTTGGCACTACGTTTTTTCCAACAAAATACGCTTTACTTTATGACCCTGTATCACATTTTGGTAATTCTCCATATATGTCAAACTTTTTCATTATTGTATCTGTGATGGAGATCTGTGATCAGTGATCTTCAACGTTACTATTGAAATTATTTTGGGGTGCCACAAACAACACCTATAGAAGACGTGAAACTTAATCAAAAGTGTTGTGTATATTCCGACTGCATCCCTGATGGGCCTGTCTCCTGGAGCTTTCTCATTCCCTTTCACACAGCAATACTGAAATTAGGCCCGTTAATAACCCTACAGTGGCCTTCAAGTAAAAGGAAGAATCTCAGGTCTCTCACTTTAAATCAAAAGCTAGAAATGATTAAGTTTAGTGAGGAAAGCACGTTGAAAGCTGAGATACGCCAAAAGCAAAGTCTCTTGCGCCAAACAGTTAATCAAGTTACGAATGCAAAGGAAAAGTTCTTGAAGGAAATTCAAAGTGCTCCTCCAGTGAATGCATGAATCATAAGCAAATAAAACAGCCTTATTGCTAATATGGGAAAAGTTTTAGTGATCTGTATGGAAAACAAAACCAGCCATAATACTCCTTTGAGCCAAAGCCTAATCCAGAGAAAGGCCCTAACTCTCTTCAATTCTATGAAGGCTGAGAGTGGTGCAAAAGCTGAAGAAAAGTTTGAAGCTGGAAGCGATTGGTTCATGAGGTTTAAGGAAAGAAGCTGTGTCTGTAACAGAGAAATGCAAGATGCAGCAGGAAGCGTGGATGTAGAAGCCACATCAAGTTATCCAGAAGATTCAGCCAAGACTATTGATGAAAGTGGCTACACTAAACAACAGAGTTTCAATGTAGATGAAACAGCCTTTTTTTGGAAGAAGATTTTATCTAAGACTTTCATAGCTAGAGAGGAGAAGTCAATGCCTGGCTTCAAAGCTTCAAAGGACAGGCTAACTCTCCTGTAAGGAGCTAATGCAGCTGGTGTCTTTAAGTTAAAGGCAACCCTCATTTACTATTCTGAAAATTCTAAAGTCCTTAAAAGAGTTACACTATATCTACTTTTCCCATGCTCTGTAGATGGAACAAAATCTGAATGCACACCTGTTTACTGCATAGTTTACTGAATATTTTAAGCCAGCTGCTGTGACTTACTGCTAGAAAAAAAGGATTTCTTTGAAAATATTACTGCTCGTCGACAATGCTTCTAGTCACCCAAGTGCTGTGATGGAGATGTGTAAGAGTAATGTTTTCATGCCTGCTAAGATAAATCCATTTTGCAGCCCACGTATCAAGGAGTAATTTTGACTTTCAAGTCTTATTATTTAATAAATATACGAGGTAAATCTATAGCTGCCTCTGATGGGTCTGGGCAAAGTAAATTCAAAACCTTCTGGAAAGGATTTACCATTCTAGATGCCATTATGAATACTCATGATTCATGGGAGAAGGTCAAAATATTCACACTAACAGGAGTTTGGAAGAAATCGATTCCAATCCTCATGGATGACTTTGAGAGGCTCAGGACTTTAGTGGAGGAGGTAACTGCAGATGTGGTGGAAATAGCAAGAAATCTAGAATTAGAAGTGGAACCTGAAGATGTGGCTAAATTGCTGCAATCTCCTGATAAAACTTTAACAGATGCGGTGTTGTTTCTTATGGATGAGCAAAGAAAGTGGTTTCTAGAGATGGAATTTATTTCCAGTGAAGATGCTGTAAACATTGTTGAAATGAAAACAATGCATTTAGAGTACTACATCATTGATAAAGTAGCAGTAATGTTTGGGATGATTCACTCCAATTTTGAAAGAAGTTCTACTGTGTGTAAAATGCTGTCATACAGAATCACATGCTACAGAGAAATCTTTGAGGAAAGGAAGAGTCAGTTGATGTGGTAAACTTCATTGTTGTCTTATTTTAATAAATTGCCACAGCCACTCCATCCCACCCTAACCCTACGCTACAACCACTCTGATCAGTAAGCAGCCATCAACATTAAGGCAAGACCCTTCAACTGCAAAATTGCAACTTGCTGAGGGCTCAGATGATTGTTGGCATTTTTTAACAATAAAGTATTTTTAAATTAAGATATGTGCATTTTTTCAGACATAATGCTATTGCACACTTAATAGACTATGGTATAGTATAACCATAACTTTAATATGTACTGTGAAACAAAAAAAATGTGTGACTTGCTTTATTGCATTATTAATTTTATTACAGTGGTCTAGAACTGAACCTGCAATATCTCTGAGGTATGACTGTCTTAATATTAATAATAGCTAACATGTATTGGGTACCTATTATGTGTTTTTGCTGAGTATCTGGCAGACATAATTTCACTCTATCTCTGTAATGTCCCTACAACTAAGAATTATTATTACTCATATTAAAAAGTGAAAACTCTGGGCTTAGAGAAGATATGACCTGCCTGAGACTACATGGCTACCAATTTGCTGAGCCTGGACTTGAATTTAGATCTCTCTGATGTCAAAGCTTAGAGTCTGTCTGTATACAATATTGCTATGGACCGAATGCTTATGTCTTCTGTGTCCTGTCCCAAATTCATATGTTAAAATCCTAACCCCCAAAGTGATGGTGGTAGGAGGCAAGGCTTTTGGGAGGTGATTAGGTAATAAGGGTAGGGCCCTCTGAGTGAGATTAGTGTCCTTATAAAAGAGATGCCAGAGAGCTAGCTTGCCCTCTCTACCATATGAAAACCCAGCTACAAAGTACCAACTCTATGGTCTTTTATTATAGCAATCTAAATTGACTAAGACAACTAGGATCTGTAATAATATTGTCTATTATTTAAGTCTTCACCTTCTTGAAAACAGAACCTGAGACAAGGTGTATTAGTCCATTTTCATAGTGCTATGAAAAAATACCTGAGACTGAGTAATTTATAAAGTAAATGAAGTTTAATGGACTCACAGTTCCACGTGGCTGGGGAGGCCTCACAATTACTGCTGAAGGCAAAGGAGGAGCTAAGTCACATCTTACATGGTGGCAAGCAACAGAGGGTATGCAGGGGAACTGCCCTTTATAAAGCCATCAGATTTTGTGAGATTTATTCACTACCACAAGAAGAGCACAGGAAAAATTTCACCCATATGATTCAATTACCTCCCACTGGATGTCTCCCATGACATGTGGGGATTATGGGAGCTACAATTCAAGGTGAGATTTGGTGGAGACACAGCCAAACCTTATCACGAGGATTGAGTACTAATGCCTCATTTAAGTGGTGCATTCTCCAGACAGTGAGAACAAGAACAAAAGAAATGACAGGGGAGCGATGCAAGGTGGACACATTTCTATTCCGGCCACTGCTTCATGATGAGATGTGAAGAGAAACAGCCTTGTTCATTGTTCAGCAAGGGTGTCCGTGGTGGGCTGAATGCTGGCCCCTCAAAATATATGTCCACATTAGAATTCCTGGAACCTATGAATGTGACGTCATTTGGAAAAGGGGGTTTTGCAGATGTAATTAAGGATCCTGAGATGAAGAGAATGTCCTGCATTACCTAGATGGGTCCTGAATCTTATGTTAAGTGTCCTTACAAGGGACATGAGATATTTGACAGACAGCAGAGAAGAAGGCAATGTGACCATAGAGCCAATGATTGGAGTGGTGTGACCACAAGCCAAGGAGTGCTTGAAGCTGCCAGAACCTGGAAGAAGCAACTGAATCTCCCCTAGAAACTCTGGAGGAAATGAGGCCCTGCTGATATCTTATTTCGAATTTCTGGCCTCCAGAACTGTGAGAGAATCCATTTCTGTTTAAAACCACCCAGTCTATGGTAGCCTCCAGAACTGTGAGAGAATCCATTTCTGTTTAAAACCACCCCATCTATGGTAATTTGTTATAGCAGTCACAAAAAATTCATCTAGTGTCTACTCAGTTGTGTGGGCATCTCCAATTAGAATTTACAGAGAAACCATATCTTGTAGAGGTCCACAGAGGAAAGAAAGAGGGAATTTACTGGACTTTCTCTCATTTCCGATTTGCCTTTGGTCAAATTTTACTCTACAGGGAAATTGACTCTTCTCACAGCTCCCAGCAATACCCGGCTTTGCAGGGAGCTGCTTGGGAAGCCAGAACCTTAAGGTGAAATGTTTCATTCAAAACCAGGAGTGGAAAAACAACAACAAAAAACCTAGAAACAGAAGGCCACGTGGCTAATGAGCCTTGGGCCAGAGCAGTCCCTACAGGGAGGGTCTGACCCTCTTGAGCAACTGGGCAACCCCAAATGCCGAAACTACTCAGGCCCAAGTGGATCTGGTGTGTCTCTATAGCAGTGAGAGAGAGCCAGTGACTGAGGGGCCCAGAAATGATGGTACCAAGGGGATCTGAGGAGGGACAGAAAACATTCCTGATGAGAATCACGAACCTCAACCCACCACCTTAGTCACAAAGACTTTATCTAGTGTCCACTGTGTGCGAAACATTCCTGGCATGAAATTCTTTTGGCTAACCAAGTTATGGCATGTATTGTAGGATGACTCATTCAACATGTAGTCCCAACTCCCCCTCCCTTGCCTTCTTTCACTCTAAAGTCCGGGAAGGTTCATACTTTATTTTTTAGCTTCTCTTACAAATCATAGTGGCCATGCAGGTTTGGCCAATAGACTTAGGCACCTGTGCATTGGAGAGATTGTTTTTTCCTGAAGCCTCACAGAGAGAAACTCCTATTTTCCACTGCTTCTTCCTGCCTGGAGTGCAGTGGCCACCACGTGACCATGGGGCCAATACATAAAAAGAGGCCAAAAGAATCCTAAAGACATGTGCCCAGATGCCCCTGAACTGTGAAACCATCACCAGCAGCTGTCTATCCTTTGACTTCTTGTTGTATGAGTATGTTACTTAGTTAAGACTGTCATAACAAAATGCCAGAGACTGGATGCCTTAAACAACAGAAATTTGCTTTCCCATGGTTCTGGAGGCTAGAAGTCCAAGATCAAGCTGTTGGTATTGGCAGATTTGGTTTCTTCTGAGGCCTTCCTCTGTGGCTTGCAGATGGCTACATTTTTACTGTGTCTTCACGTCCTCTTCCCTCTGTATACGTGCATCCCCACTGCCTCTTTGTATGTCCAAATTTCCTCTTATGAGGGCACCAGTCAGACTGGATTGGGCCATGGTGGTCAATATCACATGTCAACTTGACTGGGCTACTGGGTTCCCATATAGTTGGTTAAACATTATTCTGGGTGTGTCTGTGAGGGTGGTTCTGGAAGAAATTAGCATTTAAATGGGTAGACTGAATAAAATGATTGCTGTTCCTAATGTAAGTGGGCTTCATTCAGTCAGTTGAAGGCCTGAAGAGAACAAAAAGTCTGGCCCTCCCGCAAGTACAGGAGAATTCTTCCTGCCTGATGGCCTTCGAACTGGAACATCAACTTTCTTCCAGCCTTTGGACTCTAACTGAAATATCAGCTCTTTCCAGGCCTTTAGACTGAATTTATTTACACCTCAGTTTTTCTAGTTCTTAGGCACTGGAACTCAGACTGGAATTAACTTATGGGCTCTCCTGGGTCTCTAGTTTTCCTACTCATCCTGCAGATCTTGGATCTTAGAACCTGCCAGCCTCCAAAATTGTGTGAACCAATTCCTTACAACATGTCTACGTGTATATCCTAATGGTTCTGCTTCTATGGAGAATTCTGAATAATAAAGGGCCCACCCAAGGGCCATGATTCATTTTAATCAATCACCTCTCTAAAGGCCCTATCTCCAAATACAGCCACATTCTGAAGTTGTGGGGATTCGGGATCCAACACGTGAATTTTGGCAGGACTCAGTTCAGTCCACGACAGTGAGCAAACAGTCCTTTACTTGTTTAAGCTGTCCTTACTTGCAGCTGAGAGCATACTTAACTGCTTGCACAAGGTGTAGATTCACATACTAAATTTGATAATTCACAAGAAAGTGTTTGGTTATGTTTTCTATTAGCATGTACCAGTTTCTCCCATCTTCAAAGAACCATTAATAGTCAGAACCTGGACTTGGGAGGAAGCAGGTCTTAAATGGGATTTGTTTGATGCCCAGCTTTGGCGGCATCTCACAACCATGCTTCTGTTTGTCCCTCCCCACCTAATATTAAAATAACACTGTACGCCCTTGATGTGAAAGTCATTCCACATATGGAGTCATCATCTGGGCTTGGAGGTGGAGCTGGCGAGTTCAGCAGCCATGAAGAGGCAGCTCTTTTTAGCCAAAAGTATTGAAATGTCCTGACGTGTGCTTCCCAGCCGATGTCAGCTGCTAATCTGTATGAATTAATGCTGTAATAATTGGGCCGTATTCAGCAAGCACTAATTTCTTTCACTACATCAAATCAAGCCTCATGATTGTTTTGAAATAAACATGCCATCCCCAGAATGTTGAATCTCCACTCCAGCAGCTGGGTTCCGAATGGGTCTGGAAAGGTCTGACGAGGAGGCTGGGTTGACCAATGGTAGGACTCATTCCTGAGAGAGGAGGTCCAGACACAATCATTGTAGACCTGATGAGACCCAATTACATCTTAAAAAATGAAAGGAAGCCAGGCTTTGTTTCTGGACAGTGTCCAAATTCACTGAGGAAGCATCCTTCGGTGCCTCTGTCTTCTTCCAGAGCCTGCACCTAGACAGCATAAAGAAAACAACCTAGCAGCTAATATCTCCAGATGAGCTGTCATTACCCATCCCTTGCTCATGGTGTCACTGGAGTGAGACCATGAGAGAGGGTATTTCAAAGATTCACAGGTCAGACTGCAAATAAACCTCAGAGGAAGTGTCTAACGGACACTTACAATCAAGAAAACAGGAAAACTGAAGGGGGAGAGAGAGCAAGAGGGCAAGTGAGCCCAGGATGCTGACCTTTATGCTGCCTGCAAGAGGAGAAAAAGAACGACTAATCTAGAATGACGAGAAGGGCGATACAGACAAGACTGATGAGTTATGCTAGAAAGAGTATACAGTGGTTCTCCAAGTAATATACTTAGTAAATCAGTGGGAATGTGAGATGTCTTACTGCAGTCACTTGGCGTTGCTTTTAGTAGAATCATGGATGTCAGTGTTGCAATCTCCCTTCTCTTTCACTCATGCACTCTCATATTAATGAGTACGTTCTCCAGGCCAGCCCTGTGCTTGATCCTGGGGAGCAAAGCAGACACAGATCCTGCCTTCCCTCCCCTCCTCTCCTATCCTTTCCCATCCCATACCCTTCTCTTTCTCTCCTTCCTTCTCCCTCCTCCT
>PVKV010029339.1:0-23771 GCA_004027835.1 Alouatta palliata | reverse complement strand
GGTCACCTCCAAACCCAGTCTTCTTCTCTTCCAACAGCCTTGAGTTTTCCAGACTCTCTGATGGTCACCTCCAAACCCAGCCTTCTTCTCTTCCAACAGCCTTGAGTTTTCCAGACTCTCTGATGGTTACCTCCAAACCCAGCCTTCTTCTCTTCCAACAGCCTTGAGTTTTTCAGACTCTCTGATGGTCACCTCCAAACACAGCCTTCTTCTCTTCCAACAGCCTTGAGTTTTCCAGACTCTCTGATGGTTACCTCCAAACCCAGCCTTCTTCTCTTCCAACAGCCTTGAGTTTTCCAGCTGCCTTTTGGCAGCAAGCAGTGCAGAGGATAAAAGAGGCTCACAGATCAGCTAGGTATCTACAAGAGTCTAGTGACTAAACATTGACAGAGATGGTGAGTCCCATGGGAGACTGGGAGCAAGCAGAAGAGACACCTGGTTGCATTAACTGGGGCCAGAGAAGGTATAAGCGAACACAGAAAGCTGGGTCAGGATCTTCCCTTCTCCCACAGATACCTTCTTTGACTTGTATGCCTAGGGGAAAACCTTTAATGGGATTTTTTCGTTGCACTCATCCCTCTGAGCTTGAAGAAAGAACCTCACTAGAGATAAAGAGCAAATATCTGCCTCTTAGAAGAGGGGTGGTCAAAGCAAAATACATTCTGCTGAAGCTGCATTCCCACACGAAGGAGACAAGATGAAAATCCTCTTCTTTCTCCCACCGGGAAATGTTACCCAAGATTTTGTTCCTGATGCTCTTGCTACTCACAGTCCCAATGGCTGTGCTTTTCCTTGTCTAGATAGGATATGACCCTCGCCTTTTCCCAGTGAAGGCATCTTGAAAAGCCATCTTGAAAAGCCATCAAGCTCATTTCAACCAAAACACTGAGTAATGAACAGCTGGTAGTTCTGATAAAATTTTACATTTGACCCTGAAAAATCAATAGGAAAGAAATTGGAAACATTGCCAGCCTAAAGCCTTGTTTGAATTGCATTTGGCTGCTAGTAATGAAAAATTGGCTATAGTGGCTTAAACGAATGAGAAATTTCATCTCACACAGAAAAGAAGTCCAAAGATAGTTAGGGCCAGTATTGTTGTTACTCATTAGAAAGGCTCATTCTATTTGATTGATGGATTGATTGATTGATTGACTGAGACAGATTCTTGCTCTGTGGCCCAGGCTGGAGGGCAGTGGTGCAGTCTCGGTGCTCACTGCAACCTCTGCCTCCTAGGCTTAAGCAGTTCTCCTGCCTCAGCCTCCCAAGTACCTGGGATTACAGGTACCCACCACCATGCCTGGCTAACTTTTCTATTGTTTTAGTAGAGATGGGGTTTAACCACATTGGCCAGGCTGGTCTCAAACTCCTGACCGCAAGTGATCCACCCACCTTAGCCTCCCAAAGTGCTGGAATTACAGGCGAGAGCCACCACGCCCGGCCTCATTCCTCTGTCTTTATATCCTAAACATTGCCTTCCGTCTTTGAAGTTACTTTATGATGTAATACGCCAATTAGAGTTCCAGCTGTCATGTTTTCACTCCAGACAGGAAGTAGGAAATCAACAGGAGAAAGGCAAAAAGGCACCTTCAGCTATCGGATCCCTTCTTAGAGATTTATTTCCAGGAGGCCCATCCTACAACTTCTACATTCATCTTATTGATCAGAACTTAGTTACATAGCTATAGCTCAAAGGAAGCTGGGTAATGTGACCTTTGTGGGGCGCAGTGCCACACTGAACAAAATGGGGTTTATTACTATGGAAGAAGAGGAGAGTGAGTATTGGGTAGACAACCAGTAATGTCAGCTATAGAAAGGAGAGGCTGCTTGAATCTGAAAAACAAGCAAGATTAGATAAGAGTGACCCTGAGACTGGAACCAAGGGCAGTAAGGAATTCAGGAGATAAAAGAAGGATCCCAAAGTGATCTTGACCTCATGAGTCTTTGCATTTCTTAGTCTGGTGCTCCTCATGAATGGGTAGGAGGTGCAGGCTACTCACAGCAATTCAGTTGGATGTCCTAGGCCTCAGGGAACTGGCTTTTGGTAGCTGTTACCCTACGGGGGGCGAGAGGCATTAGGTTTTTTCAAATCATTTTTGAGACTCTTTTTTTTTTTTTTTAACTTAAGAAAGACAATAGTTTAACTTACGTCACTGTGATATTGTGATATGAACAAATATGTATTTGGGCTTCATCCCTGCTTCCTGGCACAGAGCTAAAACTTTCCTGAGGGAAAGAGGTGAAAGGAGCATCTTTTGTTATTCATAATAAGCCCCTTTCGACCATACTTGAGTTTATTCTAATGAGGGGACTGTTGGAGAATGGGGACTAGTTGCCAGATACACCAACTCTGCCATTAGAGGGTTGGAACTTTCAGCCCCACCACCATTTACCCTCCCCTGACCTGGAAAAAGGAGAAGGATTGGATATTGAGTTTAATAACCAGTGGCCAGGGGTTTCACCAGTCATGCCTGTATAATAGAACCACCACAAAAATTCTAAGCTCTGGGGTTCGGAGATGTCCACGTTACTGAACACATGAAGGTACTGGGAAGGTGGGGTGCCTGGAGGAGGCATGGAAGCTCCATACATCCTTGCCCTGTGCATCTCTTTCATTTAGTGATTCCTTCGTTGTATCCTTTATAATAAACTGCTAATCGTAAATCAAGTATTTTCCTGAGTTCTGTGAGCTGCTCTAGCAAATTATTGAACCCAGTGAAGAGGTTGGTTATAGCCAATTGGTCAGAAGCACAGGTCACAACCTGGGACTTGAGACCAGCATCTGAAGTGAGGGGCAGGCTTGTGGGTCTGAGTCCTTCACCTGTAGGGTCTGCACGAACTCCGACAGTTAGGGTCATATTTGAATTGTAGGGTATCCAGTCAGTGTTTGAAGAGTTGAAGAATTGCTTAATGTGAGGGAAAACGCCACATATTTTATATCAGCAGTGTTGAGCAGAGAAACAGTGGGTTTTTTTTTTTAAGTTACTCTATGTAGATATTTGAATATGGCAACTCATCCAACCCTTTGAAATATAATTTAAATCGAGTACGTAAGATACTTCACAGCAAGACAGCTTGTAGAAATGACTGAATTCCTGAAACTGCAGTTGAGCCTTCTTGCTGCTATTACAGAATTTCTTAACCAGTCTAATTTTTTCTTATGAGTAGTGTTTATTTATTGGGAATCTTCAAATCTTCAAACCATTTTAGAGGGCATAGAGGATAATTGATCTCTGCTTGTACCCTTCAAATCACAGTGAAAAACATTATCTTACAAATTTCATTCATAAAACTGGCTTTAAAGGAAAAGGTGGGACATGAACTGTTGAGAGTGCTCAGAATTTCAGAGGTTTGACAACGACAAGGACAAGGTCAGTTGTCACAGTGACCAAGACTTGCCTACTTTTGCTAGCCTTACATATTAAAGGAAGCATGTCCCAAAACTTAAAGCTTACCCTTAATCAACTAATTAGTTTAGAGAAAAAAACAAAACCTACTTTTGACCATTTTGAAATGTTGATTTCTGACATCAGTTTGCTGAGATAATTCTTGAATCCTTTGGCACATGCAAATAATTGTTGTAGATCCTTCAAAAAAAATCTAGCACAGTTATGCACCTATATCTAAATGTTTAAGGCATCTATTGCTAGTTAGTCTCTCTGATTATTGCTTTCATATGAGAATGCAGTTTGATCTGGATAAATTTGTATTCCTAATGTTAGTATAATTTTTAGGGTGTGAATATTTTAATCCCTACTGAATTTCAGATACCTGTTCATTTGCTTTTTGGCACAGATCTAACTGGCTCAAAAGCCCTGATGCTGATTCTGACCAGCTTTTCCGCATGGTGGCAGAAGTCTTCATCCTGTGGTGTAAATCTCATGTAAGAACACATTTGGGCCCTGGCTTTAGAATGGTTGTGAAAGCTGCAGACCTTGGAAAACTGTTGATGATAGAAGTCGAACTCTATAAAATACTTGAAGAAATTTATTCTCAGCCAATGTGGGGACCATGACCCATGACACTGCCTCAGGAGGTCCTGAGAACATGTGCCCAAGGTGGTTGGGTTACACCTTGACTTTATATACTTCAGTGGGACAGGAGTCACTGACAGAGGCATAAATCAATACATGTAAAGTATACCTTGGTTTAGCCTAGAAAGGCAGGACATCTTGCAGGGGTAGGTAGTGGGCGTCCAGATCATAAGTGGATTCAAAGATTTTCTGATTGACAGTTATCAGAGTTATCTGAAAACCTGGAATCAGTAGAAACAGTGTGTGAGACAAGGGATTGTGGAGACCAACATTCTTATTATGTCGATGAAGTCTCGTACATGGCTACCCATAGAGACAACAGGTGGCAAGCGTTTCATATTCAGACATTTAAAAGGTGCTAGACTCTCATTTAATCTCTTCAACATCAGAAAAAACCTGGAAAGGGAAGAGGATTCTCTACAGAATGTGAATTTCCCCCACAGGAGAGACAGCTTTGCAGGGCCGTTTCAAAATATGTCAAATGAATATATTTTGGGGTAAAATATTTTTACTTCCTTCAAGGCCTGCTGTCAGTCATGTGATGCAATACTAGAGGCAGGTTGGAATTTGGTGTCTTATTGCTACCAAGAGTCTATTTGGTCAGTCTTAAGATCTCTGTTTTAATGTTAATGCTGGTCATATGTGCTTAAACTCTAAAAGGGAGAGGGTATAATGAGACATGCCTGACCCCCTCTTCCCATCATGGCACGAATTAGTTTTTCAGGTGTTTGGAATCACGTTGGCTGAGAGGCGGAGTCTATTCAGTTACCCAGGGAGCTTAGAATCTTTTTGGTTTACAGAACTTTCTTGTAATGTTTGCTTTTTCAATTCTTTCTCACTTAGAACTTCAAGAGGGAAGAGCAAAATTTTGTGATTCAGAATGAAATTAATAATTTGGCATTTTTAACTGGAGACAGCAAAAGCAAGATGTCAAAAGTAAGTCCTTAGAAATCAGTTCCCGAAACTCTTCAACCGTGACCTCAGCCATGACTTGGATCTATTTCCTGTTTTCTGGGGATTAACACTGTACTGCATTTAGGTCAAACTACATAACCAACACTCCCTGCTGCTATTTCTTTGAGAGAGAGCCAGAAGAAACTGCTCTCAAATAAGCATGGTCATCACATTTTATGAATAAATAACTGCTTGTATGTCAAAAAGTTTAAGTTTCAAGACTTGCATAAGGCTTCTGAGAGGTCTCCAAAGCAAAAGCTGCTGTTAGTGGTTTTAAAATAGAGCGACTTCCTGTGTAGTGAGGATACAGAAATTCACACGCCTAGAGCAGCCTTTTGATGGCTAGGAAAAAATTGCCTCGCTTTGTAGATTTTGACAGCGTGTACTCTCACATCGTGCTTGTTTTCTTCCTGTCTGTAATATTCAATACCTGTTTTATTCCAGCTATGTTGGTCTCTTAATGCCTTCTGTTTATTTTTCATGACAGTTGCACTCAGAAAGCCAAACATTCGTCCATTTCCTGTAGGAAATGTTTGAAAGAGGGCATTCCAGACATGTTTCTGAAAACAGTAACCTAAAGAGAGGAGCATAGCAGGAATACAAGGGCCACAAGACTCCCAGCTCCTCTTGACTCATCTCTGCACACTGAGTCTTCATTATTTTGATTTAAGAGACTTCTCAGACATATTTCTTCAGGTGCACATACAAAAGCAAAACCTACTTAAATGAGATGTTTTGTTACCAGCTGTTATGGCTTACTCTTGACTCTGTACCCCTGAGAAATGTGCCTCAATGAGGGTTGATTGTATATGCCCAGTGCAAGTGACATGTAATACCTGAGATGTGCACCTCTCTCACTGCTGGTACAGTGCAGCCTTGGAGGAACATCAGGGTGGAGTGTGCATGGGGACCCCTCAGACATAAAGAAGTAAAAATCAGTTCTGGAAAGATGAGTATCACAGGTTTGTAACAGAGCCCTTGGGCATCTTTCCACATAACCATTTGGGATGGAGGTCTCATATATAAGCTGCAGACAAGGAGCTGGTATACCACCGAAAATGAAAACTTTAGCACCTGGAGCTCTACCAAGCATAGCTAACTGTGGTCAGCTGAAATCATTCTGAGCTTTGTGTCCCTTTTATTTACTTTGACACATTTCTTCCAACGTATAGAAACTGTTAGAGTTTATAATATGCTCTAAGTATACACTTTTAGTATGTACTGCTTAATAAATTTTGACAAAATTACGTACATACAAAGTAGAGCGATCACATTCATGAGTAGTCTTTGCTGCAAAAGGATTTTTTTGTGCTTTAGATGATTTTCTTTGATTTTCTAAAATCCATTTTAAATTTGCCTTTTGGTAAACACATCTACTGTCATATGATGTAGATGAGGTAGGGTTTTCTCACATCTGCCTCTCTGGGACAGCTAGCTTATCTTAAGTTGCCTCTGCAGGTCTTGTTACAGCTATCCCAGCCTCTTTGATCCATCTACCTACAGAAAGTCAGTAAATCCCAGACAGATTCCATACTATCTTCTTTTTATTATTATTATTATTTTATTTTTTGAAAAGGATTCTCACTGTGTTGCCTCGGCTGGAGTGGAGTGGCGTGATCTCAGCTCACTGCAACCTCTGCCTCCCGGGTTCAAGCGATTCTCCTGCCTCAGCCTCCCGAGTAGCTGGGACTACAGGCACATACCACCATGCCTGACTAATTTTTGTATTTTGAGTAGAGATGGGGTTTTGCCGTGTTGGCCAGGTTGGTCTCAAACTCCTGACCTCAAGTGATCCACCTGCTTTGGCCTCCCAAAGTGCTGGGATTACAGGAGTGAGCCACCACACCTGGCCCTATCTTCAACTTGAGGTAGATTCAGTGGCTCAGGACTGAACCAGCGAGCATCCATTGGGATTGTCAGGGAATGGTCATAAAGCGATGAAAATGACCCTGATACCAGGACCTGGATCCTGGATGAGCAGAAATGGCAAAGACGTCTCAGTCCTCTGGTAATGAATGCATGCTAAAGGTCCTTGGGTTTATATTTAGAAAGAGATGAGGTGACAGAAAATGGCATTTCAAAACCCATCTACTGACAAACTAACAGGACGTTTTGTTCATTCGCGTCACTGAAAGAGGAAAAAGGAGTTATTTGTTTCTTGACAAAGGATGGTCATGTTCAGAATCTGGGCCTCTTCCTTGCTGGTCTGGTTAGTCTGTAAAAGCAAAATCTTGTGTTTCGTTTCCATGGTTGTCATTTGCCAATTATTTCTGAGCCACGTGGGATAGGGTCAAAATTACAAAGTAACAAATGGGTGAGAGGACACTCCCTAAATGTTGAATGGTATTTGCCATGGTCCGCAGGATAACAAGTATTCATACTGTTCCTGTTGCCTGCATTGAGACACAGTGTAGTAATAAATAGACCAGAATGTGAAAGGAAGATAAGTCTTCCCCCTGGCCCAGCTGTTGGCTAGAGCTAAACCTTACATCATTCACTCAGTTCCTCTGGGTCCCCATTTACCAGCCTGCAGAATGAGGCTGAGCTCACTACCTGACTTCTCCCAACTGGACTAAAATGTTCTGGTTTAAAGTCAGTTTCAACAGTATCTCTAGGATAAAATAATGTTTGATAAATGTAGTGCATTCTTTCAGAAAAAGAGATGCCATGCCTCTGAAAAGCAGTAACTCATAGCCATTTCTGGTATTTTTTGGCTGTGGAACTACATACTAAGGGGTTAGGGATGGGGGATTCTTCATTTTTGGTTGCCTCCCTGCAGTGAGATGTTCTCTCTACTACTCAATCTGAACAGAGACCTGTACTTGCTTTTATCTCCACTCTTAATTGAACTCTGGTGTTGTAAAAATGAAGTCAGCCTCAGTGCATATGGCAGGCTTTGTGGAGGGATGGGTATGTGATTGCTGCATGCCACACACACCAGATATGCCATTGCAAATGGAAAGGAAGTGGAGAAAATATACAGTGAGCCATGCTGTTACTATTTGACTAACCGAAGGTCAGTTCAGAGATACATTATTTTCCTGGCAGTCAAAGCAGATTTTGCTTGTGAGAGCTTATTGTATATTTCGTGTATATAACACCAGTGTGCAAATGTATGTTAAGCTCAGTGTAACTAAGCTGAGCAAGTGTTTTTTGTGTCATTTTGTTTTGCAACCTTTTTTGTTTCTGGAAAAATGACAGCAGCTTCTTCAGAAGGGAATGGTAAGTTAGAACGTGGGCAGCCCAAGAAATGCCAGTTCCTTGACCAAGGTTATAAACAGTGAGATAAAAAATGTTGTGATGCAGGAAATATTAGAGTGCCTCATGGATCAAAGCCAGTCCACCCCATGAAGCGTGATTTCAGGAGATCGAAAGGGGACGGGAAATATTTTAGAAGCTATCTTTGAGTTTTTCAAGGGCATTCACAGTTATTTGTGTGAGTTTTCTTGTTCACGCTCCCTTTCATTCCCTGACCCACCCCGTTTTTCTTTTATTTTTATTCTCTTTGTTCTTACACTTCCGCTGTGTACCCACAGGCATGTATGCATGCTCTGTCTCTCTGTCTCTCGTGAACGTGCACATGGACACATGTACTCATCCCCTTCCTCTCCCCTGCCTCCCTTCCCCTTTTCTCCCCACTTGCCTCTTCCCCTCCCTTCTCTCCACCTCACCCTCTCGCCACCATTTTTTCCTTCCCTCACTGTCCTCCTCCTCTCACTCTCTCTCTTGCTTCTTCTCTGACTTACAGAAAGTCTCCTTTTGTTGGATTGACTCATCATTGCTTCAGTTACCTCTCAGTGGGATAAGAGCTTCCCATGGGTCAGGCTTGTCTTTGTTCAGAAGCCTGATGCCAGCTCTCCCTATGTCATCCCTTTGTGGTGTGTCCTTAAAGTCACTTACCCCGCAAAAGTCTGTGTCTGTCTTTTAAGTTCTACACACAAAATCAACTGTCTGATTATAAACTAACTACTGGTGACAGTTCATGATGTAAGCATGGGGAGATGAAATGATTTTGAAGGTATAGGAATCTGTAAATTTCTAACAAAAAAATAAAACATGAGTCAGTATGGTGGCTCATGCCTGTAATCCCAGCACTTCAGGAAGCTAAGGAGGGAGGATTACTTGAGGCCAGGAGTTCAATATGAGCTTGGACAACATAGGAAAACCCTGTCTCTTAAGAGAGACAGGGAAAAAAAGGAAGAAAATGAAAGAAAATAAAATGTTTCCGCCACCAATTTTTAAAAAAGCATTTCATTAGAAAATTGTAGTGAGTTAACTGATCTTAGCAATATGTGACAGAACAATTAAATTAGAATCTGTAGCCTTGACCTAGGGTATGTTTAAAGGCTGTAGCACAAGAAGGGAAACGCTCTGTCTTTTGGGTTGTTTAGTGATCCTGAATCACTTTGGATATTCCTAGAGTACTTTTTGTTAATAAATCTTTTTTCTTTTTCTTTTTTTCTTTCTTTTCTCTTTTTTAAGACAGAGTCTCCCTCTGCTGCCCAGGCTGGATTACAGTGGTATGATCATAGATCACTGCAGCCTCAAACTCTTGAGCTCAAGTGATCCTCCTGCCTCAGCCTCCCCAGCAGCTGGGACTATGTGGCACACACCACCACACTCTGCTGAATTTTTGTTTTTGTTTTTGTTTTTTTTGGTAAAGACAGTGGTTATGTTGCCCAGGCTGGTCTTGAATTCCTAGCTTCAAGTGATCATCCCACCTCAGCCTCCCAAAGTGCTGGGATTATAGGCATGAGCCCCTGTGCCTGGCCTCTGCTACCTTCTTTTAACAGGAGCACAAGCATTGCCCCTTAGCTCAATTCTCCCTTTCTGTCTGTAGCCACAGATGTGCTGGAGTTGATAATGCGGTGGGTAGAAGGAAGAAAGAATATTGAGCTCTTTGGTTACATGACAGATTGTGAACAGTCCACCCAGGTGAAATGAGGGAGGTGGAAGGGGTAAAGACTTTAGATCTAGAGCGTTCCTGTGGGTGGCCAGATATGAAGGCCAGCCTGCTTCGGGTCTAAGTGCCACACATTCTGGAAGGCTGCTTCTGAGTTGACTTTACCCGAGAAGTAGATTGCTTGGTCTGGATTTAAGTCCTTTGACCACATTAACGTCCATCCTAACTTCCCACACACTCTTCATGTCATGCTCAACTGGCTTCCAGAACCATTGAGTTTCTGTTGTGTTGGCTGAGGAACGGGGGCTAAGAAGCTTTAACTAACATATGATGCCTTATGCCTTGGAGCCCTGCTTTTACTAACTGACTCTTCTCCTTGTTTCTTTTCTTTTGTCTTTCCACACAGGCCATGCAAGTAAAGGTACAGGTCAAATGCATGACGTGTCTTTTCTGTCCTAGTATTAGAGGTACCAGGCTCTGGCCCCCTCTGCACTGTGATCACCATGGGGGTGGTACAGAATGGATTTTCCTGCCTGGAGGTCCCCCAGGCCTGCTCCAGGGAAGACAACTGCCTGTCAAAGAGTGAATGTAGGCCTACCCACCCTTGGAATGGGGAAGCCGGGGAAGCCAGCCAAGCCTCACCCTAACCGAGGTCTCCTTGCTATCTCTGCTCCCTTCCGCAGCTGCCCTGTCAGCAGCCACCACACTAACAGAGATAGGGATGAGTGACAGGGCTTGAGAACCCAGGGGACTTGCTTCTCGTGTGCTACCCAGGGTCAGAGTCTCATTTTTTACTAGTGGTCTCAGCCCTTTCACGCTGTAGACGTCCTGCTTCCTGTATAAGGCTCCCATGATTCAAAGCGAGTCTTCCAAAGACTACCGTGGGAGAATCTCCCAGGTACAGTTTCAGGTTATCACTGAACATTTTCTCTTCCTCTTAATTAATGTGTGTCAGCTGCCATTCTCCTAAACCCTCCTCTCTACACTGTACAGTGAAGAAAGAGAGATGCACAGGAACCAGGGCACACGCAGCTCTTAGTTAGGAAAGGAAGATGGAGCCCAGGCGAGACAGGCTTGCATCTGGATAGCTCAGAGGCTTCCTTGCTATGTGATCTTAGAAAAATGGCTTCACTTCCCTGAGCAATCCTGTTCTCATTTACAAAACTGACTTGTTAATATTTCAGGGTGTTGGGGAGAATCATAAATGTTTTATATAAATAGCAGGCACATTGGAGTCATATTGCATATGCAGCTTTTGTGTTTAGAACAACATGAAATTGGCCCATCAAATAGAAAGTGAGCCGGAAATAATTTAGATTTTATACTCAAATCCACATAGTTATACTTTTAAGCATATTTATTTGATTGCATACTGTGTATTAGCATTTACATTTTACAGGTATACATATGTGATATCACATAGTTTATATACATATAACCAGGTTCTATGTTGTATGGATGATTTGAAACATTTTCAAGGGTAATTTAGACTATAAGTGAGTTTTGCCCTGAGTCGCAACCTTAAGAATTTTAAACCTGATGGTAGAACGGTGAGGAGCCCAGCAACCACTCAGCTAGTGGTAGTCGGCACTAGCGCAGTCTGTGTGTGAAGCAGCTTTCCCTTCCTGCCGTTTTCTGGAACGCCAGGACCCTCCTTCTCTTAGCGCCATTTCTTTCTCTCTATTCATATTTCTTACTGCCCCTCCCACTGCTCTCCAGGGGCTGACTGGTGTTTTGGAGCACTGGATACAAGGTACCCCTGCAACCAGTAGAATTTTCTGGCAATGTTTGGCCAGACTAGGGGTTTGCCAGCCAGGGATTTCACTGTGGTTTCTGTGATACTGTGATACAGCTGCCTGAAAGTGCAGCCACCACAAGTGCTGAAAGAAATTTCACTGTTCTTAAAAGTGTCCATTAATAATTAGGAAACTCTTTTGCCCTTTGGAAAGCAATTTAAAGAGATTAGTCCCAAGACAGTGTTAATTCTGACCGTACTCTTCCGTTCCAAAAGCCTTTTCCCATAAAATGAATTCTGCCCCAGGCCAGGAGGAACAGGTCTTGTGTCTCAGTTCCAGGGGAGGCATCTGGTGCACTCCCAGAGCCCCGTGTCTGTATGTCACGATAAACCACATGCTGCCCCTCATTGCTGCAAACATTCCATGGTACCTCATAGTGCAAAGCATTGATGAGCACCACTTCCTTCTTTCCCTGGGTCCCTGACATGCTTCTTGCTACCCAGCCCTCCCCACTTGTAGCAAGTGCCCACTGAGGCCAAGTCTTGCAAGCACGTACCGCTTGAGCAGTTCTGCTTCTCTGGAACCTGGAATCATGAAAATTGAGTCACCACAGTACCTTGTTTCCTCGAGCCCACCTGGACCCACCATGTGATCTCCCTGCGCTGTGGATACTGAGGATTCTTAGTGGGTTGCCTGAGGCTGCTGTTGTATCATAGCCCAGTGCATTGGATTCCTCTCTCTTTTTCTCTCTCTTTCTCTCTCTCTCTCTCTCTCTCTCTCTCTCTCTCTCTCTCTCTCTCTTTTTCTTGAGACAGAGTCTTGCTCTGTTTCCCAGGCTGGAGTGCAATGGCATGATCTCGGCTCACTGCAACCTCTGTCTCCGGGTTCCAGTGATTCTCCTACCTCAGCCTCCCAAGTAACTGGGATTACAGGCGTGTGCCACCACAGCCGGCTAATTTTTGTATTTTTATTAGAGATTGGGTTTTGCCATGTTGGCCAGGCTGCTCTCAAACTCCTGACCTCAGGCAATTCACCTGCATCAGCCTCCCAAAGCGCTGGGATTAAAGGTGGAAGCCACTACACCTGGCCTGGATTCCTCTCTTAAACGTACAGCTTCACTGAGTGAACGCTCTCTAAAAAGGATGAGAAGGCATAAGCCGAAGATAGGTGCAAGCTTCTATGAGCTGAGGAGTGCCTTTCTTTCAACACCATTTCGGCTTCGGAAACACAGGCAGTTACTCTGTGGTGGATGCTCTTTCACATTCTTAGTGATTCCGCAGCATCAGATTTCTCAGAACTTTTCTGGGGTCATTTTTGTCAGTTACCAAATCACTGTTTTTGTAGAACAGCAGTTTACTCGCTTAGTCCAGAAGTGAGTGAGCAAAGACCATAGATGTCTGTGACGTGTGTTCAGTTATGTGGTTCTGTGTGCATGCACAGAAGGAGAAGGCTCAGGGTCAGGGCCGGTCTTTTATGGATACCTAATTCGTCCTTGTTGAACACACTGTTTTCACTGTCCTTTGAGGTGTAGTAAGGCCCAGCCTGTATCGACAGGGCCACAAGGAGGCAGGCTGCCTCTGACATGAGGCCATTTCTTTTGGGGAATCACCGAGCCCCTCTCTGTTTATTCCAACATCATCTCCTAGTCCGGAGGACAGGACCAGGAGCGGAAGAAGACAAAGCGACGGGGAGACTTGTATTCCATCCAGACCTCCCTCATCGTGGCTGTACTCAAGAAAATGCTCCCCATTGGTTTGAATATGTGCACTCCAGGAGACCAGGAGCTGATCTCCCTTGCAAAATCACGATACGGCCACGTAAGCTGCCCGTGTGACTGGGCTGAGTGTGTGACCCAGGTGGTGTGGTGATAGGCGTTCAGCCCCCAACACGGTTAGTCCTCTTCCCCTGGGGAGCAGGGGGCAAATGAGCAGAAACCAGTGTGTATGGAGGCAACGTGCCCTCATCTTTAAAATGGGCTTGGAAGTCAGTGTGTCCCTTCGGGACAAATCTCTGTAATATATTTTCTTTTGTTCTTCTAATAAAGATCCCAGCAGAAGTGTGCATTGACTCTGCATACATCCCCATATGTTACTTGACAGTTCCATGGTGATCTCCAGGAATAAAATTTGACATCTTTTTCCACAGAGGGACACAGATGAAGAGGTCAGAGAACATCTGCGGAACAACTTGCACTTGCAGGAAAAGGTGATGACTCAGGAAGGCAGTGAGAACTCACACAGGCTTTCCTTCTGCCTGCAGGGTTCCGTCTTTTCACTTAATTTACTCGCATTTCTTTTATGTGTTCCAAAAAGAGTTTTGGGGTATTTGTGTTTAATTGGTAGGAATAGCTCGCTCTTTTTTTAATTATTTTTTTAATTACTAATACATAAACTGCCGTTATTTTGTGGTTTTTTTTTTTTTTTTTTGCCCTTAATTTGTGTTCTTTGCTCTTGCAAAGAGGATACAAAGAGGACTCCAATAAAGCATCTATTCCAGTTTCCCATTATGTGAATGTCAAGCCGTAGCAGGGAGAGTGTGGATTAGGTCTCAGAATTTACTAACTGTAAATCTTGTTAAACTGTGCAATGGACACCTGGGAGAAGCTTTAGCACCTCCTGCTCTAAAGAGATTTTGAAACAAAATAAATTTGTGTCTAGTTGGTACAATAAAAAAATACAATTTTGATTTTAAAGGCCATTTGAGATGTTTTAAAGCCTGTGAATCTGAGCAACTCTTTCCTCAGATACATTACGCCCTGAGATGGAGAACTAAGCCAACACAGAAAGTCTTTCCTTTCCACCCCAAACATATAGGAATGGTAGATTAAATATACTAGAAAAAAAGGCAATAACAAGAAATCTCAAAGGACAGAAAAAAATCTTAGGGGCTTGGTTTTTTAATAATCATAAAAAGGAGTAGGGACCTAACTACCCAACCTGTGCATACATACAGAGGAAGAAAATTCCAGAAAGTTAGCCTTGAACCGGTAAAACCCACAACCATTCCACAGAGAAACCCAGTAAACCACTTGGAGAGTCTCCACCTCCTAAAATATAAACTGAGATACCTGTAAGTAAAATTCCTCCTGAAGACAAGTTCATCTTTTTTTATTAGAAAACACATCAGGAAATCTGTTAGTCATCATATGAAACAGAATAATTCAAGCATAAGGAGCTATTGAAAGAGATGTAAATGTAAATATGATTAAAACATTTAAAGAGATATAAAGGAAGTAATAGAACCTGTAAAGCAATAATTGGATGTTATATTTTTAGAAAGGAGAAGGGGAGATGGGTTTGAAAAAAGACTTCATAGTCATTAAAAATAAAAAATAATCATTGAAATTAAAAACCTAGTAAATGGGTTAAAAATAGGCTAGACATAGCTGAAACAAGAAGTTATAAATTAGAAGAGTGCTTTAAGGAAATCATCCAAAATGCAACACAGAGAGATGACGAGATAGAAGATAGGACATTAAGAGACATAGAAGTTAGAATGAGAAGTTCCTATAGCGCATTTACAGTGTCCAAGAAGATAACTGAGAAAATGAAAGTGAAGCAATAATAGAAGAGAGTCTTGACTCCTACAGAATCATGGCAGGACCAAAAGGCTCCTTCAGTATAAGAGGCACAGGAAATTTCTCATCTTATGAGTATGCTTCAATTTTCAGTCTGATGACCCAGCTGTGAAATGGCAACTGAACCTCTACAAGGATGTTTTGAAGAATGAAGAACCTTTCAATCCAGAAAAGACAGTGGAGCGTGTGCAGAGAATTTCAGCAGCTGTCTTCCACCTAGAACAGGTAAGAAGCATCTGCCCTGAGGAATGGGAAAGTAGAAACACCCCGAACAATACCAAGCTCCTCTCTACACTCAGCTCTCAGGTACAAGTGCCCTCATAAGACTGAGAAAACAAGGAGCAAGGATCATCCCACATCACCCCCACATGCCATCTGGATGCCCTGTGATAGCAGATCTCTCCATTATTTCCCCTCCAGTGTTTCGTGCATTCTTGCCATTCACTCAAATGCCCCATTTAAGTCCCCTACCATTTAATAAACTGCTATTAGACAATAAATGACTAAAAGCAATTGGAGAAAGAGGAAAATCTAAGACCTTCACAACTGAAATCATTCACTGCTGGGTACATTTTGCTAACCACAGCTGAGAAACCAAAATTCTTCCAGGATTAAGAAGTCTGGGCTACAGGTAACTAGCTTCTGCCCTCAGAAGATCAGTCAAATGTGCAGCAACCTGTGTGATTTCTTCTCAGGTGGAACAGCCTTTGAGGTCCAAGAAGGCCGTCTGGCACAAACTGTTATCAAAGCAACGCAAACGGGCAGTGGTGGCCTGTTTCAGGATGGCCCCTCTCTACAACCTGCCCAGGCAAGTATTTTGTCTTTTTTCCTGGCGTGTAGGGCAGTGATGGGAATGAAGGTGTCCTCCCACAGCTGTGCTCTCTCGCTCTTAATCCGAGGAATAGAAATTGGAATCCTTGGCCTATGGAGCTATGGCAGTCTGCATAGTGTAAGGGTCTGGCTAAGGCAATCAAGGTAAGCATAAAAAATGAACCCAGATGAGATTCTCTAGATCCGATTCCTGCCTGCTCACCATTTGTACCCTAAAGTCAGCCAAGTAAGCAGATGGAAGTACACTACTTTTGCTGAGGTGGGATTCTTTGTTAGCATGTAAAGGCTTCTGGAAAAAAGAAACTGTTTTTCTGAAACATTTTACCCCAAATTCTATCAACAGGTCAAACAGTATTTCTCTGCTCAGGCACCTGACACTAAAATTACCATTTCCTCAGCAGGTATAGAAATGTAACTTGAGAATCTTTTAGCACAGTGTACTAGCTGTCAAAATATAAAAAGGCTGGAGATGCCTCAAGAGGCTTGCCATAGGCACAGTGTCTTCAGGTGTTTCAGCTTATACTTTGAAGTAAAAAATATTTGAAGCTTTTTCTGAAAAGTTTGTGACACATCCTTGTCAATATAGGGAATAGTATCTGACACACTGGCCCAGAGTTGCCCACCCAGACTCATTCAGTGTCTTTGATGATGTGGTGACATTCCTGTCCTCAGACTCATCACAGAGTAGGTAAGGTCGGGCCTTGGGTCAATAAACAAAGCTAGTAATTGAATATCAGCCTCTGCTTCATTGACTATCAGTTCAGTAGGAATGTTCTCACTTGATCAGGGAAAACAAACTGACTTAGACAAGTATATTCTGAAGCTTATGGAAATACATGTGTTATCTGAAATATCAGATGAAGGACTATTCCTGTACTTGACATTATATTTTCATTAAATTGTGGAACTTGGCGATCATTTGTCAACAGTAGCCTATAACCTCATCCTGAGCCAACTGGCCACCTTGGCTTTCTTCGTTAGGGTCTTTGAAGATGTTTAAGAATCATGGTTTCAGCCAGGCACAGTGCCCCATGCACTTTGGGAGGCCAAGGTGGGTGGATCACTGGAGGTCAGGAGTTGGAGACCAGCCTGGCCAACATGGTGAAACCCTGTCTCTACTGAAATTACAAAAAACAAACAAACAAACAAATACCAGGCATGGTGATAGATGCCTGTAGTCCCAGCTATTCGGGAGGCTGAGGCAGGAGAATCGCTTGAACCCAAGGAGGCGGAGGTTGCATTGAGCTGAGATCATGCCACTGTACTCTATCCTGGGTGACAAAGCAAGACTCCATCTCAAAAAAAAAAAAAAAAAAAAAAAAAATCGTGGTCTCTGAGACACGTACCTGTTCCAACAGATCTCTGTCAAGAAACAGATTACTGTCTTTGAAAGATAATGAGCCACTACCAAATCAGGTAGAATTCATGAATAGAAAGATGAAAAACAAGGTCAGGCAATCATGGGCATTAAGGCTGCCGAAGTCCTGACAGAAAAGTGAAACTCACAGCCCAGTAGAAAAAGCAAACGTGCGTAGAATTTGTGTTTCTTTTCTGGAAGTGTCGAAACATCAGAAAGTGTTTCCTTCCCTATCTGGTTGAGATTCCTACCTAACACTGTGCTAAGTTGGCCTCAAAAAGAGCCCAGCTCTAAGTACGTGTCTCTAGGGCCAGGACAGCTAGGCAGAAATTACATCGCTCAAAAACAAGCATTTTGCTAGGCACAGTGGCTCACTCCTGTAATCTCAGCAGTTTGGGAGGCTGAGGAAGGCGGATCACCTGAGGTCAGGAGTTGGAGACCAGCCTGATCAACATGGAGAAACCCCATCTCTACTAAAAATACAAAATTAGCCAGGTGTGATGGTACATGCCTGTAATTCCAGCTACTTGGGAGGCTGAGGCAGGAGAATCGCCAGAACCCACGAGGCAGAGGTTGCGGTGAGCTGAGATCATGCCATTGCACTCCAGCCTGGTCAACAAGAGCAAAACTCTGTCTCACCAGAAAAATAAATACATAAATAAAATAAAGCATTTTTTTTCTAAATCTACTAAAGATATTACACCATCCTTATATATCTGGGCTGCGCCTTTAGTAGTTCTACTCAGTGTGGGTAAGAGCAAGTCTAGGAATTCACGCTGTCCTTCATGAAGCATGACTGTCCCTAACCCAGTAGTTTTAGAGGAGCTGCTGTGGGTGATCTCTCTAGCACGGAGGACTAGAAGTAGATTTCATAACAACAGTGAAGCTAATTCTGGAGACAACTCCTCTTCACCTTGTGATGACCTAACTGCATAGAATCTCCCAAACTAAAGGGCTTAAGGGATTTATTTTATTATATGGAAACTTTCTCTGATGCTAGTTTTTAAAAGAAAACCTGTATGCTTCTCTCCAGACACAAAATTAGTAATTTCTTCCTGAGCACCTTTCAACAAGTTTGGCTGGAAAAGGTTAATGAAAAAACTCAGTATGACAGGCTTATACCCATTTTAATGGTAACGTAACCTGTGAAGAGACCTGCTCTTTCTCTGCACACTCCTCCTTTATTGACCATGATTTAATGTTACCATAAAAACACAAATTTGTACAATTTTTAAGAAGAATTCTGATTGGTCAGATGTGAAGAAAGATGGCAAGGGCAGTGTTCTTCCAGAAACCATGACCAGGGCTTAATGACTCTGGTGTTGACTTTTATCTCGTTCCTCTCCCATTCCCTCCTTACCAGTGTCCTCACATTCTGTAAACACTTGGCTGCCTTGCAGTGGCTGATACTCCCAGAAGTCAATCCTGGCTTATCGGGAGTGGCTCATGCTAGTTATTCAGTGCATCCACACGCTAGGGACAGAGCTAGAATCCATGAGGCACACAGAAAATATGCCAATGGCATACCGTGCTTAAACCTTGCTTTGCTAAGTAAAAGCTGGAGCGCCTTGCCAGTATGGTTACTTGGAGAATGAAAAGAAGCCACCCTGTTGCATTTTTGGTATCTCTAAGACTAAACCACTGATCATCGGCATGACTTAGATTGGATTACCTAGAATGGTGATCAGTCTAAAGGAACAACTAAATTGCCATATGAAGCAAATACTTCAAGACTGTGACTTGCCCTAATGGCTGATTTCTCAGTGGAGAGGAAATGTGATAAAGTCTCTGTGAGAACAGAGTAGGGTTAGAGATAACTGCCATGTCTTTTCGCTAACCGTTGTCATTTTCAGAATGCTCTAATATTCAAGACTCACCATGGTAGAGGGTTCTGGTTTCTCTGAAGTGAGTTCTGTGGTGTGCTGCTGGCTACCCTGACCAATCAGAAGATAAGAATTGTACAAAAGTCTGTCCTTCTTACTAACCATTAACTGTCCAAACTAAAAGAACAAGTTCCCTCTTGACCTCCCTCTCACCCCTTCCGCTCAGGCACCGCTCTATTAACCTCTTCCTCCATGGCTATCAGAGATTTTGGATAGAAACAGAGGAGTATTCCTTTGAAGAGAAACTAGTACAGGATTTGGCTGTAAGTACTGACTCCTGTGGGAGCAGATATGGGTGTGGATGAATTTGATTTTTGCATTTCATGTGTGGGTTGTAACAATTGAACATTCACAAGGAATCGTGTGTATAAATTTGAAAGCAACTGACTGTAAATGCTCAGGGGAGGCCCTGCTAATGGTCATAAGAGCCAGAGGATGAATTTTCACTTGGAGGTGCTAATACTATCATCATCCTCATCATCGTCGCTGTTAACAACTAATACTTCTTGAAATGCACAGCCATGTCATGGGGGGTTCATGCTAAGTGAAGTTTTGAGCACCACTGGTTGCAGGAGGCACCCCAGCCAAAGCCCCACATTCTCACTCAGTGGTTCTGCTTTGGGGAATACGTGTCTAAATACCCTTTCTGCATCTTGCATTTCTATATTTGGCCTTTCAGAAAATTTGGCATGCCTTGTCTCTAACAGACTTCATGCTCTAAAGCCACTTACAATGACACACGAGGGGAAAAAGCTTATTGCAGAGGTACCACGGAGCCTCGTTCTGGTTCAGAGAGAAAATAAACCCTCCTCTTCTTCTGTGGTTCTTTTTCTCCTCCTCTCACGAACCTTTTTCTCTTACCACTCACTCTCTCCGTTCATCTTGTCCCGTGTTTCTGATAGTCACTCTTCTCCAAACGTCTATCTTTCCCTGTCACCGTATGTTTCTTTCCTTCTTTTTTAAAGCCTTTTCCTGTTCTCCTTCCCCTCAGCTTTATGTCTTTCATTGTTCTCATATATTCCTGTTGGCGAGAAAGACACTCGGTTGGTTTTCTCAGTTTTTAGATGAGTGTGAAGTTGACAGTGACCGTCATTTCAGCCCTCTCCTTCTTCTGAACCATTCATACAACCCACGTAGTGCTCATCAATTTACCAAATACAGTCCACGCTGCTGGCCCTGTCACTGCTAGAAAATTCACTTTTACCTCTGATATTAGCTGCTGTTTCTCTTTCTGTGAAAGGCAACAAAGAAAAGACCTGATCAAAGGAGCAGGGCGGGGCCTGCAGCTCCAGGATGGCAGCTCTCAGGAGCAACAAGAATTTTAGAATGAAGAGTTTGGTTAGGAAAGAGAAATGTTTTGCTGGGTTGAATCTAGAGTAGCGTTCGACCCAAAATGGTCCCACTGCTTGGTAACTCTTGCCCCAACCACATGTTGAGCCCAGCTTTGCAAAAGAAACGTCAGCTGTTGGCCCGAGAGAGCCAGTCTCTCAGGTGACTGTGGGGTTTCCCTCCTGAACTTTGGTGCCCAGAGCTTGCATGAGAGGTCTGCTGATTGGGGTATGCAGCTATTCCCTTTATGGGCAGCCTTTTGCTTTTTATTTTGTTTAAACCTAAAATTGGAATGTTTCTTTGATTGGCTGTAGAAATAAAAATACATGTTTATACATATATACACACATATCTCAAACCTTGCACCTTCAGGGTTTCTATCCTGAAATAAACATATGGCATCGTGGTTTCATTTTGGGCTTTAGTCTGATGCACTCTGTGCCTGCGCTTTACCTTCTCTTTGTTCGCATGCAGTCACGTGGCACAAGACGAAACTCATGCCTAAAACCTATCTGTGTTGGTCTGTGTAGAAATCGCCAAAGGCGGAAGAGGAGGAGGAGGAAGAGACAGAAAAACAACCTGACCCACTGCATCAGATCATTCTGTATTTTAGCCGCAACGCCCTCACGGAGAGGAGGTCAGAACCACCAGAGCACCTGCTTCTGCCAGGCACCAAGGATAGTGGTGTCCACTCCTAACCTTCCTCCCTCAGAAGGCAGTGAGTGGAAACGGGAAGCCAGATTTGAGCAGCCCTCCTTGCTGCCCTATTTTTGGCCATCGAGATATGTCTAGGGAAACTACATCAAGCCACAGTCTGCTCGGTGTCAGACACTGAGCTGAAGATTAAACAGCCTAGAACTGTAACCTTCATCTCTGAATTCCATGTTAAGCCAATGCTGGTTCACATTTTCAGAGTGGTTTCAAAGAATTGGAATGGGGGAGGGGATTTTCTGAATTAATTCACTAGTACTTATAATTTGAGATTTATATGACTCTTAGTCTTTCTTGTGGGGTCCAAAAAGTAGCCTGCTAAGGCCAGGCATTGTAGCTCATGCCTGTAATCCCAGCACTTTGGAAGACTGATGCGGGCGGATCATCTGAAGTCAGGAGTTCAGGACCAGCCTGTCCAATATGGTGGAACCGCATCTCTACTAAAAATACAAAAAAATTACCGGGACATGGTGGCAAACACCTGTAATCCCAGCTACTGGGGAGGCCGAGGCAGGAGAATCGCTTGCACCCAGGAGGCAGAGGTTGCAGTGAGCTGAGATGGCACCATTGCACTCCAGCCTGGGCAACAAGAGTGAAACTCTGTCACACACAGACACACACACACACACGCACACACAAACACAAAATAGTAGCCTGCTAATTATGTCCTCCATTCTTTCCAGCAAATTGGAAGATGACCCTTTGTACACCTCCTACTCCAGCATGATGGCCAAGGTACACCCAGGTTTTCAGCCCATTGTTTCCGTCTTTTGTCTTCCCTTAGACCTCTTCAGCCACATAAAAATTGTCATGTTGAATAGCAGGCCTGGAACTTTGTCATGACGTAGGTTTCAGGCATTGCACAATTCGTGTGCCATAGGGAGGATATCAGTAAGCTACTTCACTGTCTTCCTAAGGAAACCTTGAAGCTTTGCAGAAATAATGGGTGCCGGTGGAGAGCTTCACATTGACATTTCTGAAGCCAGCTAAATGGGGCTCAGGCATACAGACTCCCCTTGTGTTTTCAGTCAATGTTCAGATACATCAAACAGTTCACACAGGTGAAGGTTAGAAACTAGAGAGAGCTCCCGGTGTTCTGAAAGAGGCAGTGTGACCAGAGATGTTCTGTGTCACCCAGAAAGATGGTGACCTCTGGAATGCTGAGTGAAAAAGGGAAACTTTCGTGTCAGGCAGAAAGGATGTGTTGGGGTATAGGAGCACCTGTTCCTTTGTCTAGTGTACCACAGGCCCCCAGTGGGAACAGCCACTTGAGGATTCACATCCTAGGAGATGTGTCTCCAATCTTATTCCATGCCCTTGAGGCTGTATCTAGGAAGTGGCAGCTCCCTGCATTCCTGTCTCCCATTTCCACCAGAACTTTAGTAGGGAAGAAGAGTTCAAGTCTGTGGTTAAACCAGCCAGGTCCCCATCGATGATGTGAGCTCTGCGTTCTCATTTCTCATTTCCGAATCCTATGGAAACTGCAAAGATGGCATTTACAGTAGAAATGTTACCCTGCAGTGGCCAGAGTGTTCCTGGTTTTACACCGAGCTGAGGTCCTGAGGTGCCTGTGAATGACGTACTGTCCCCTGCCCTTGCAGAGCAGGGTTGTGTTTATTAGATTCACCTTTAATTTGGTTGTCTGTCTTCTCCCTTGCCTGCTCCATGAAATCCAGAGTTGTCAAAGTGGTGAGGATGAAGAAGAAGATGAAGACAAGGAAAAAACATTTGAAGTAAGTTCTCATGAAGATTAAAAACAGAGCCACCCACCGTCCGAGGCCGATAGGCCAAGCCTTCAGAGGTGGGTGCCGACATTAGCATATGTGGCTCACCCACCAGGAGCGTGTGAGTTGGCAAATCTGCCTTAATAAAGCACATGCATCAGCTGTGGTTCTGTTGTCTCTCTGCCCATGAGAAGATAGCAGGTAATATGCCAGTCAGCAAACCACTAACTGTGTTCTTGTGGGAAATTTTACTCAATTACTGTAATAACAGGGGCTGTAGAAGGGCAAATTAAAACATCTAAAACGAAAAAATCAGAAAAATGAAAATCTGCCCCAGTGTGGTTGCTCACACCTATCATCCCAGCACTCTGGGAGCCCGGGGGGGGAAGATCACTGGAGCTTAGAGATTTAAGACCAGCCTGGGCAACATAAGAAGACTGCATCTCTACAATAAATAAAAAATTATCTGGGCATGGTCGTGTGTTCCTATAGACACAGCTGCTCAGGAGGCGGGAGCAGGAGGATAGCCTGAGCCCAGGTGTTTGAGCTGCAGTCAGTTCTGATTGCTCAGGAGGGTGAGCCCAGGTGTTTGAGCTGCAGTGAGTTCTGATTGCTCAGGAGGGTGAGCCCAGGTGTTTGAGCGGCAGTGAGTTCTGATTGCTCAGGAGGCTGGAGCAGGAGGATAGCCTGAGCCCAGGTGTTTGAGCTGCAGTGAGTTCTGATTGCTCAGGAGGC